>PVKS010010161.1:0-61190 GCA_004027875.1 Aplodontia rufa
GCCAATAGCCACTTCTAATCTAATTACTCTGATGAGCCATTTACTGTGCATTCTTTACTGTATTAGTAGATGGAGCATCTTTTGGACTCTTTCATAGAATACATTGACTAATGATTTTCAGCCTTAGGTCATATAACTATTCTGGGAGGCCCTCTTCTCTGAGCCTTTTGCTATTTCCTACCACCATCTTTGATGAGAGTTCTAGTATTTCTACTTCATCTAGTATGAGCTATTTGTTTTCCAAAGATTCTAAGTTTGTTGGTATTATCATCCAGGATCCTTGATTAAGTGTTAAATCTTGTCTCACAGAAAAGAGATTCCATAGCAGTCCCCTCTTCTGTATTTTGTATTTTGCCCACACTCTTTGTTTTTACATCCTCACAGCCCTTCTAGCTTCTGCCTGGGTAGATTGTCTAAGCTCCATGATTTCTAAATCACAGAGTCTCATTCCTCTTTTAGCAGGCCTAGCTCTTCACAACCAGGTTGTGTTGTGACTTAACCCTGGCTATAGGCCTAGAGGAGAAGTGTGTATATATTTAATGTGCAGAGTTTAATGTGCATGCTGCCTTCATAAGCACAGATCTCTATTATCATTCTCAAGCAAGACTGAGCACTCTTCTTTAACTTAGAGGAATGGATCACTCTTGTAGGCCTAGGGGATTCAGATTGAGAAGTCAAAGCTTTCATGTATATTGACCCATATATTCCCATGTCAAGCCCAGAGATCCTCTTCCTTTCTGATCAGCGACTTGATCTTGGCAGAAAAGACTTGCCAGGCAGCAAATTTATACTTTATGGAGTGCCTGTGCCCTACCTTGATCTGCTTTAATTGGCCCTCCATCAATGAGAAATAGGGTGTTTCTGTATGCTGCCTCTGACATTTACTTTAAATTGGTCATTTAAATTGGTAATTTATAATCTTCAGCCTTTCATCACATTTCTCCAGAATTAGTGTATTCTTTTGCAGCATAATGCCATTGAAGTTAATCACCAGAGAAACTTTTAACAATGTCACTAGCATAGCATG
This sequence comes from Aplodontia rufa, assembly GCA_004027875.1. Taxonomy (NCBI): domain Eukaryota; kingdom Metazoa; phylum Chordata; class Mammalia; order Rodentia; family Aplodontiidae; genus Aplodontia; species Aplodontia rufa. Next base: position 1,028 of record PVKS010010161.1, read on the forward strand.
CTAGTGATGATTAGTAAGCTCCCCACCTACCACCAGTGACAGGGTTCCCATCCCCAGTGGGTCAGTGGATCATCCAGCTTTAAGATCCCTTTTTATTTTTATTTTTATTTTTTCTCTAAAGAGAGAGGGACAGTGAGAGAGACAGAGAAAGATAGAAACAACTTTATGTAGGTTTTCACATGGCCTTTGTTGCTCCAACACTTAGTTGTGTACGTGGTGCTGGGGTTTGAACCCGGGTCCTTATGCTTGCCAGGCAAGTGCCGAAACCGCTGAGCCACCGCTCCAGCCCCTAAGATCCCTTTTTAAATACAGATTTTTAGGCCCACTCCTGAGATCTCTTAAGTCAAGTTCTCTTGGAAAAAAAGACTCTGAGATGGATAATATGCAGTGCAGATTTACTGAAGAGTACTGATAGGAACAAACCGAATAAGAAGGCAAATTTGGACAGAGTGAAATGTTTAGTTCTGGTACAGTTATAACATGGCTTTGGCTAATCCCATAGAGGACTCTCGATTTGGATAAACCTTCAGAGTTGTCCCAAAATCAGGGAAAAGAGCAATATATAATTTTTCCACCTATTGAGATGTTTGTGCTAATTTATAATTATAAAACTATATTATAAATTATATTATGAATTCTACCATCCTTGGTGGAAAAGTTTCCTGTAAAGGAGAAATATCTGCAGAGGATCTTATCTGTGAGCTTCCAGCTTCTAATAGTCACAGTAATTGGGAATGAGTGCATTATTCCTATTGAAGGAATATGCCACAGCTTTGATGTTTGATGTGATCTGTGATGTGTCTCCAAAATTAAGAATATATTGTTTTCTCTACAGAAGTGTTTTAGTAAATTTTTCATTGTTGTGAAATGTAAATATTTAATCCGATTGTCAATTATATCTAAAAATAACAAGGGGTGATAGGGAGAAGAGGAAATGTTGGAACTGAGTTTAAAGCAAGGTACACTCCATGAATTTATAAGTATGTCATTGTATATATTATCGTCATGTATGTAAAAATGTTCTTCATAGGTATAAGAGTTATATCACTGTACTTGAATATTTTAGGAAAAATATAAGACCAAGGAAGAGAGGCAAAGGATCTTGGGAAAGGGAGGAAGGAGGTAGGGTACTGTGGGCGTGGGGTACTGATCAAATTGTATTGCTGCATTGTGTGCATTTATGAATATGTAACTACACATATCCCATCATTATGTACAACTATATTGCACCAATAAAAAATTAGAAAAAATAAAAAAAATTATTTGAAGGGCTGGAGGAGAGGAGTGGCTCAGCAGTTACAGCCCTTGCCTGGTATTCATAAGGATGCAGGTTCAATCTCCAGCAGCATGTACACAACAAAGTGTTGGAACAATGAAAGCCACATGAAAAACTAAATAAAACTGTTTCTCTCTCTCTCTCTCTCTCTCTCTTTCTCTCTCTCTCTTTAACTCTCACTGTCCTTCTCTCTCTCTCTCTCTTTTTTAAAAAAAGGAACTGAAAAAAATAAAACATTTGAGGTCATAGTTTCAGGGGTTTCAGTCCATAGATGGCTGACTCCATTGCTCTGGGCCAAGGTGAGGAAGGACACTATGGCAGAGGGACCCAGCAGAGGAAAGCTGCTTAGTTTTTGGTTGGATCAGGAAGCAGAGAGATAGTGATAGATAGATCTATTGGGGGGGGGAGGAAGTGGGAGGGAAGAACAATCATTCCAAGGTATTCCTCCCTCCTACAATTATGCTTCACCTACCTATAAGGTATCACCTAGACAATCCATTAAAACTAAGATGGAATGATTAGGTTACAATTCACTCTATCCAATCATTTTATCTTTGAATAACCCTCATTCACACAGGAACTTTTGGGGGGACACTTCATATTCAAACCATAACATTCTGAACCTGACTCTCAAAAGCTCATATCCATCTCACAATACAAAATTTAGGTTGTTTTCAAGAATCCATGGTCTTAATTGTTTTAGCAATGCCCAAAAGACTAATTCAAAGTCCCCTCTGAGACTCAAGGCAAACACTCAGTTGGGAGCCCTGTAAAAATCAAAAGCAAATATGCATATATCCAATGTACGGTGGTACAAAGTAAACATTCCCTTTCCAAAATGGAGCAATAGGGGCATAGAAAGAATGAATGACCCCCACAGCAAGACCAAAACTTAGCTGGGCAACCGGGTCCCATAACTGTGTACAGCATCTAGGACACAAGATTTTGCAATGTGCTGTCCAAAGAACTTGGGCAGCCCCACCCAGTTAGCCTTTTTAGTTGCAGGTTGTTTTTTAGCCTGTTCTTTCTGCAGACAGAAGATTTTCTGGGCAGACAATCCACATTACTGGCAACTCTTAATTACTGGGGTCTCCATTACAGCTTCCGCTTCACCTTCGTTTCCTCACCCATTGTCCTCTCACAGGGAGTCCACCCCTGACTCTCACTACACTTCTCTTGACTCCCTCTGTCCCAGTCTTTCCTCTGCATTCTTAGTGGAAGCCTCTATGACCCATAACTCCAACATCATACATTCCTGAAGAACCAACACCACATAGATGATGCCAAAGTCACCTGATCATTCAGTACTTGGCACCCCTGGTATCATTCCTGCAGTGGCCTGACTGCCTTCATGATTCAGCATGGTGAAACAACTTCCTAGGCCTCCTACGGAAGCAGGGTGCCACACGATCTCTTCTCAAATGAATTTTCTCTTCTGTACCCTGAAGCCTGCAGTGGGTATCATCTTGCAAATTCCTGAGATACCTTGAGACATCCTTCTTACTATCTCCATATAAAGTACTTGACACCTCTTTAGGGGTTGCAATCTCTTCAGCAAACTCAACTTCCTTGAACCCAGCATTACATGCACTTTTCTGGCTAAACTTCAAGTTTTTAAAATATGTTAGTTCTGCTTTCTGCTCCTATTTTTCACTGGAAACCTTACAAAAATGGCTATCAACATTTGTACCACTGAATGAGTACAGTGCTGCCCTGAAATTCCCTTCACCAGGCTAATTAGTCTATTACATTAAAATTCAACCGCATGAAGTTTCAGGACATGGGAAAAATGTAGACAATTTCTCTGCCAGAAATTGACTTTTAATCCAATTCCTGAGAAAGTCCTAATTTTTCTCTGAAATTTCATGAACATAATCCACATTCTTATTGGAATTATGGTATCCTGAGCCTCCACCAGAATTTCCAATTATGTTTCATTCACAATGTCTTAAATTTTTTCCAGCTTGCATGTCTAAACTTTCTAAAATTCTTCTTGCAAACCAGTTCCAAAGGCTTTTGAAACACACAATCAGGTTAGAAACAGAAACTCCCTCACTCTTGGTACCAATTTCTATTTTAGCCAAATTTTCATCACTGTGATCAAGTTAACAAGAACAACTCATAAGAGGAAAAGTTTATCTGGGCCTCATGGTTTCAGAGATTTCAGTTTATAGATGGCAGACTCCATCACTCTGGTCCTCATATGTGTCTGCACATCATGGCAGAAGGCCCTGCCAGGAAAATTGGTTAGTTCATGGTGGAATTATGAAACAGAGTATGAGAGAGTGATCAAGAGCAAGAGAGCAAGGGGAAGGGACTACAGGGAAGAAACCGTCCAGGGAATGCCTCCAATGAGCCACCTCCTTCAGCCATGCCCCACCTACCTATAGTTACCAACCAGTCAATCCATTAAAAATAGGATGGGCTAATTAAATTTTTGCCCTCACAATCCAATCACTTTTCCTCTGAGCATTCTTGTAGTAACACAGGAGCTTTGGGAGGACACTTCATATCCAAACTTCAACATGTAGGATAAGGGAATACTTGAAGAATAAGATAAACACAAACATTCAAGATTTTGATTCCAACATAAAATTCGAAATCGTGGTTTATTTTGAAATCCTTATCTTGAGTTAAGACCATTTTTCATATCTTACTGTCTTTTGAATAGGGAGATTCATTTATCATTGTAAAAGAAAATGTTTTTCTTCTCTATTTTATGATAATACTATCTGTCCTGATAACTACAAAGGTTTGTATTTGAAAATGGTTATAAAAGAGCATAGTGAAACTTTTGATGTGATAGAAAGCAAGATAGTATATATCATTATTACTTCCATGAAACAATCTTTTTATCTTGTGACCTTTTAGAGAATTGATGGTTTACAATAAAATTGCAGTTATAAATTATCTTCCCTCAGGAATTTATTCACAGAGCAGATGAAACCCAATGAACAGAGAAATTTGGCCTGTGAGTGAGTGACAAAATACTACAGCTCGTATAAATTTCTCCAATGGATCACTTCATATACGTATGTCCAATAAGCAATGAGTATATATATTAGAATTAAAGGGAGATCAAGGTGAAATTTTTCTCCAAATATTTGATTCATTATGTCTCAAAGAGTATTCCCCAGAAAATAAACCCTGCAAAGTGCTTTGTTCTGAAATGCTTTTATTACTCAAAAAAGAACCCTATTAGTTTTATTTTGTGGCCTGAGATTTCTTCCCACAGAGAATACTTCGGGTATTAGCCTCTTATAATTCCTTAGAATTGGTAGAATAGATTTTATGCACTTGTGGCTCCACTTTGCTCTTGAAAATCTTTAATTGCCCTAGGAAGGCTCTCAAACAAATATATTAACATGAAACTAAAATTATTACATTCCCAGAAATTTTCCTCCTTTTTCCTTATCAAAAGCTTCTGTGATCTCTTAATGGGTTTTCATATAGTATTTAGGAAGCTGATACTGCTCCTGCTTGCTGAGTGGTATATTTGTTTGTGGTAGACAGTTTGCCCAAAATAGCACTCTATTTCTTCCTCTTGGTCTTCATCTGCTGTGCAGTTCCCTTTACTAGGTCTGGGCAGTGTGTCTAGTATGTCAGTAAAATTGATGGCATATTACTCTGAGATTAGTTTATAAAATGTTTATAGCTTGCTTTGTGGGCACACACTGTCATTCTTTGAGACTTGATGGAAAGTCTTTGTTCATCACATGAGAACAAGCAGCAAGCCTGCGGAGGTGTTAGATCACCCAATAACCAGTAAGGCTCTGGGACCTACCAACAGGGACAGAATGTGAATCAGTCTCTTACGATTACTATAAGGAAATACCTGAGCCTGGGCACTTTATAAAAGAGGTTCATCTGTCTCAAAGTTCTGGGTGTTCAAAAACATGGTACCAACTCTGGCGAAGGCCTCATGGTGGTTGACATCTCAATGGAGGGAGTATGTTCAAAGAGAGAGATGGCATGTCAAGACAAGAAGCCAGGGCAAGACCAGTGAGCAACAAGTAATGACCTCTCTCTAGGCTCTGTCTCTTAAGTTAACACCACCTCCTAGCATCACCACTCCGAGAACCTTGCTGTTAACACTTGAACCCTTGGAGACACACTCCAACCAGATCAAAGCCATAGCAGAGTGGGAAGACGTCTTTCCCCACTGGTGCCTTCAGATAAGATTGCAACCCCATTCAACAGCTTGCCTATAATCCTCCAAGAGTTCTTCAGTCATAATCACATGACTAAAGTGATACTGGGTTCTTGATCCACAGAAAAAAATGTTCATTTTGCTAAAATGTTAAGTTTCGGGATAATCTGTTACATGGAAGTAAATACCTAATACAAAAATTTCGACTAAGCCAATCAGTGCATTTCTTTCCACTTTCCACACTGGGAAGAATAGACGTGTATTTTACCTTAGTTCGTCTGTTCAGAATTACTTTGGGGATTTCTAGGCGGAAATTACAGTATGTAGGCATTCTCTTATCTCCTGGATGGTTAAGCATGTATACTGAGTGCTGGAACTGTTCCGTCAGGACGTGGGAGGCAGAATTGAGGACAAGGCTATCACCCTGGGAAGGGTTGCTCATAAAGAATTGTGGAGAAACAGAGAAACTTTGAGCAAATGTGCCTGAAATTCCCACTTTTCTTTGTATTCTTTTTTTCCATTTCATTTCCCAACCAAACGCTTTTATCCTTTAAATTAGTTTGATTTGGATTTTCTCTTACTTGCTACCCCAAAACATCCCAATGTATACCTGGGCAGAGATGAGGCTTTTACACCTTAACAAGTCTCTTAGCCTATGCTGCATTATCAGGTTACAAAGAGCAATCGTGTAAACTTCGGAGTCTTGGATCTCAAGCAAGTAGTCATGGATGTTAACCAGATTAGACCTTCTCTCCCTTGTGCTAGATTAGGCTCTGCTTCTTGAAAAATGAATTTTTTTTTCAATATGACACTGTTATTCGTCTCATTTAGGTTATCTTTACTGACAAGTGAATCCTGCTGCCATAAGCAACTCTTTAATTTCTGTTCTGTTCTCAGATTATAACTGCCTCTAAGATACTGATACTAAATTCAGGTCAGTTCGCTAGTCTATAGTTCCCAATCAACATTTTCTTTTCTCTCTGACGATAAACATTAAGGTCTCAGTTTCACTATATCTTTTAACTGACTTCCTTCAAAGCCACTGTAGGGTTCAGAAGAAAGTTTGTAGGGGTTTGTCATATATTAGTTGCTTGGAAAGTGTATGTTATATGAAAGTGCTCTTTCACTTGATGAGTTCTAAATACAGGTATGGGGACATATAATTAGAAATTACCATAATTTCAATTTCTTTTATTTTTATTATAGAATGAATATTCACTGTAGAAGACCTAGAAGATCTAGATAAGCAAATAACTCCATTAATTTAAAAATCTGAAATATAGCCATCAGTGAAAACTTGACTGTTTAAATTTTGCTATAACTTATCTTAGTCTTTTTAAAATAAAAATATGTATATGTCACCAAAATGAACTCTTACTATCAGCTTTTATCATTTTAAAACATTTTTATGTCAACAATATAAGTATATTAGTTTGTTTATTGAATTCTACACCATCGTAATCATTCTAGTATATATTTCCTTGTGTCTATCTTTAGGGAAAATAGTGACTCAGGTTCATTATCATAAACAAAATATTACAAAAGAATGGCTGGAGAAATGACTAAACCCACTTTGGTTCTGTTGAGACTTGTTTGTTGGAGGGAAGAACTAAATATTGTTTTTCCCTTGCTCAAATCAAAGTAGGTGTGGTAGATGAAACCTGTGACATTTCCATGAACTGAGTCAGAATTAGCCCAAAGTTTCAAGGCAAGATTTGTATTGAAAAAAAGCTAAGGTATAAAGATACAGAAGACATTTGCTTTTATCCTAAAGAGCTGACATTTTTCATATGAGGGTTATGACAGTGTTGTAGAGTTACTCTGAACATTTAATGTGCTCTTAACAATATGAACTCTAAAACGAGGAGACTGTGACTAGCACCCTAACCAGAGGAGTGGGGGTCTCTTTTCATTTGGGTAATATGTCTTAGTGCTCTGCTAGCTCTAACTCTGTTACATTTATAAGTTTTTAAGATTATATTAAAATATGTATTTTTTTCTTAAAAATACATGGAGCAGGCTGGAGCTGTGGCTTAGTGGTATTGCACTTGCCTGGCATGTGTGAGGACCCTGGTTCAAACCCCAGTACCAACCACATATACAACTAAGTGTTGGAGCAATGACAACCAGATAAAAAACTAAATATGGTCAATTCTCTCTCTCTCCTTCTCTCCCTCTAAAAATAATACATGGAGAATCAGCTAGGTGTGTGTCTTTCCTCAATTTATGCTGTATTTGCAGCTATCAACTTTTGAACGTATTAGTTAATTTAAATAGATTAATTTAACTAGTATTTTTCAAACTAATTTTAGTAAATGATTTTAGTATCAAACTCATTTTAATGAATTATTTTAGTGTATAAAACTTGATTGACACCAATACCAAGTTAATCTCAATTATTTACAATTTTTGGTAAAAATTTATGGCTTTCACTTTGCTTTACCTCTGTTCCAACATTTCCCCTTCTCCTCCCTTCCTATCATCTCTTGTTGTTCTGATATATTTGACAATAGGATTAAATATTTATGTTTTTGTGAAGACATGCACTATAGCTTGTTCAAACATCTTCTGCAGTATCTGGCAACTGTATCTCATAAATATTAACATATTGTATTTTTGTTCTATGGTTCTAATCCATTTTGTTCTATGGTTCTACCTTTCCCTTAAGCCTGGGTTTAGCTCCAGCTACCACAAATGAGGGAAAACATTGGACTCTTGACTCTCTGGGTTTGGCTAACTTCATTCAGCATGATTTCTTTCATTGCCATCCATTTCCCTTCGATGGATGCAATATCATTGTTTCTAATAGTTGAGTAAAACATATATATACATATATGTGTATAACATATATGTGTATATATATATATATATATATATATATATATATATATATATACCAGAATTTTGGATCCTTTCATCCAGTGAGGGGCATCTGGGTTGGTTCCACGATTTAGCTATCATAAATTGAGCTGCTATGAGCATAGAGTTTGCTGTGTCACTGTAATGTGTCCTGATTCTAACTCCACTGGGAAAAATACCAAGAAGAAGGATAGCTGGATTGTATGGTAGATCCAACCCTAATTTTTTAAGGAGACTCCACACTGCTTTCCAGAGCAGCTGTACTGGTCTGCAATTCCATCAACAGTGCACTTGGTGTTTCTATCTCCCCACAACCCCTCCAGCTTTTGTTATTGTTTGTATTCTTCATCTTTGCCAGTCTGATTGGAGTGATGTAATATCTTAATGTAGTTTTTATTTGCATTTCTCTGATTACCAGTGATAGAACACTTTCTCATGTATTCATTGGCTTGCTCAATTTCCTCTGTTGAGAAGTTTCTGTTTAGCTCTCTGGCCCATTTATTGATTGAATTGCTTGTGTTTTTGTTATTGAGTTTTTTGAGTGTTTTGTAAATTTTGGATAGTACTCCCCTGTCAGAGGGATCTAGGTATTTATATGTATGTCACTGTATATAAAATATACTTATAAAATGTTTTTCATAAGTATAAGAATTATGACACTGTACTTGGGGTTTTTAGGAAAAATATAGGACCCAGAAAAGTCAAGCGATTGGGGGACAGGAGAAGGGAATTAGAGGGGTGTGTGTGGGAGTATTGACTGAATTGTATTGCTGTATTGTGTGCATCTAGGAATATGTGACACCAAATCTCATGTTTATGTTCAACTATAATGCACTAATAAAGTAATAAAAATATCCAGGGCTTTTAGATGTGACCACATGGGCTATGATTTGCTTATTGGCAGGGGTGTAATTCACAAAGACCATGACCTGTACGATGAACTAGACTTCTGAAATATGGACCCTGAAAAACTATATGTTTTTACTATTAGTATACTTAATGATTGTCAAACAATTATTTAGGCATAAATAAATCTTACACAGAAAAGGATAATGCTTTTCCATGATAATTTACCTTTAATATACCTTCTGACACCAGGGTGACTTTCCTGATATCTTACCCTTCCAAACTCCATGCCACTCCAGGCTTTGACAAGTGTGTTCCTCTTTAGAAGGAACTTAAAAAGATATTGGCTAATAGTTCAGGCAAAGAGTCACATCGAATTCTGATGTTCTCAGATTTCCCAAATATTTGCTCTTGAAATTATGCTCCTGACTTGTATATGTTTCTCCCTTCTTCCAATAGAAACTGAGTTCCATGAAGGCATGAATTTTTGTCTATTTTGCTCACTGATAGAGCAAAGTCTTGATTTCAGTGGATGCTCTATTAATACTTGATGAAACAATTAGTCAGTGAATATTTTGCCCAATTCAATTGGCAGCTGGCCCTACTTCCCAATCAGCTGCTCATTCCTTTAGTTTCTCTCGTTCTCCTGGGCTCTGTATGTTGCCAGTCACTAGACTCATAGGCACTGGAGCTCACATATGTTGCTCCAAGTGGTTTAAATGTCAACTGGGATACTACTTGTCCACCATAATGACTTGCTTGTGTACTCTGTTTTTTGACTTGTTTGTCCTAAAATTTTAGTGGTCTTATTCTGACTGCAACCTTTCTCTGGTGTGGAATGAGAATCGTCTCCACGTCTCAGTCCCTATCTCTCAGCCTTTCTCAGTGCTGACCTAGCTCACCTCTTAACGGGACACACTGTACTTGAAGCCTGGTTAATGACAGAGCTTGCATCGGACTGCATTTGAAAATTTTGTTTTTCAACTCACAAACTAAAAATCTTTGCAAAATTAGGAAGACTCTGCTGTAGGACTCATTTCCAGTCCTTTTCGGAATAGATACCCTTCCCCTTCTCTGAACCTTGGGAAAGTTACTAACATTCTTTGAACCTCAGTTTCCTCAAAAGCAAAGCAGAATTCAATGAGTCAGCTTTTGTGTAAGTGTATAATATGGCCCATTGTACTTAGTAATTATATACAAATTACTTCCTTTGGTCTTCCCTTAGGGGGAAACACACAAGCTGGGGTTTGTCAAAGGCCTGCCTGAGGTATCAAAGTCCTCCTAAGGCAAGGATATGTTCGTGTGTCTGATCTGCTTGCCCAGGCCTGCCTCTTCAGCTCCATCCTGCCCAGTTGTATTTCCAGTCTATTGGCCTCAGACTTTAACTTCCCTCCTTTCCCTTCCCTCTGGTATCTTTCCCTTACAATACATGCTAGTATCTGCTTAACTGTTCAAGGACAGCCCATTTGTTTATTCTGCCTTTTGATCCCTGACATGACTAGCCAAGCTCTTTCTGTCTCTCAGATATCCTTTTATTTGGCATGAAAAAGATTTAAGAAATCCAATTTAAAATAAGACTTCTAAGATCTGAGAACTCCCTTACTTCCCTCCTTATACTTTTAAAATGGCACTCAAAGCAATAATATGTTTTCCTTAAAATAATAGATATATGTCTGAGTTCAGTTGAAGCTTGGGCCTTCCAGAGTCTTAATCCACTGGCTTACCTAATCTGCTATTCCTGGTCATTATCTTTTTCTATTGCTAGGTGTCACTGAGCCTGTGAACTAGCAAAAACTTCACACCTATGAGGATAGAAGACTTTTATGAACAATTCCATTAATCATACAAGCTAAAGAACATATTGTCGTTCTGAATGACTCATTTATGAAACAGGAAATGTGTTCTCTGATTCCTTATCTCCTTGACATGCTTAAAAGGAATTTTCACCTAATTGTGTTTTTCATTCTAAAGGCTCTGAGAAAGACTATCCTTTCCTGAATTTATTAGACATGCCTCAATTATAGTTGCGATACTTTGTGCTTAACTAATTCATATTGTCTTAAAAATCTATTGTGTAAGTTAGATAGTGACCTCCAGAGAACAAACTTTAATCACCTCTAATTACCCAGCATCTAGCATAGTACTCAGAAAGCAACTTTACTTTATGAATAAATTCTGCAGAAACTGTCAAGGACAGAAAAAAACATATAACAATTATATATACTTCAAGTTATTCAGAACATTCTCACTTTTTTAAAAAGGTAAGACAGAACAGTATTGTTTGGAAGTCTGGCAAGGGAGCTGAGAAATGCTCAGACATTTTCCTTGTGATTAAAAACTCTTCTTACAGTCAGGAGACTTCTGACTCCCCCTAGCCTTTCCATTTCAGAAGGAAGACACTTGCCAGTAGCTGTATTTTAGTTTCAGATGCTTATCTTCTCTTCCGGATGATGAACACTAGAGTGGAGATCTTTTCAAGAAGAACTTAAACTTGTTAGGTTATGTATTATATAATCATAGAACTCAGGAATAGAAAAGCACTGGAGAGATCAAAAGGCACCTCAAAATCTCTAGATGCCAAGAATCCAGACTGTTTTTCTATATGAGAGCGGTGGTCATCAATCAGTGGAGGCAGTGCAAAGTGTCTCTGTTTTCCTTCCAACATTGAAAAAAAATGTGTGTGTGTGTGTGCGGTTTTCCCTGAGGCAGGGATCTTAGTGTGTACAAAGCTAAATGTATAAGTTATCAACAAGTTCCATGAATTTCTTTAGCCTTAAAAAGTTTCATAGTTTATAAAAGATACCATCTAAAGGAGTGGCAGGCTGATGGTTCCTGCTTCCTTCTCCTCCTACTCTTTCTAACACCCTGAAATACACCATTCTTCATCAGCCTGCAAGACTGTACTCGTTGTTGGCCATAGGTTTGGAAAACAATACTCTTGTGGTTGGGCCCAGTGCGTACAGTGCATAGAGTTCAGCGTGTGTGTTTTGGAGCTCGTTCTTACACCCAGACACCGCATTATTCAGCTACGTCCAGTTTTAGTTTTTCCATTCACATTCATTAAAAAAATAGCATTTTGTTAAACAGAAAAAAACTTTAAAAAAACTAAAGACTACTATACCTAAATCAAGCTTTTAAAAATTCTCCATGTACTTTGTGCTATATACTGATTTTTAATACTATATTTCCTCTGGTTTTAAGCACTATTAGGAAGAATAGAAGCAGAAAGTATTTTAAAGGCATCTTTTGTATTATTGTGAAGTATTGTCTTTCCACTTCTCTCCTTCTGCCATTTTTGTTTTATTCAGAGGGGAGTTTAAATTCCAGTTAGTGAGATATACTTTAGGATAAGTGATAAGCAGCTCTGCCTTTTTCTTTCGTGTGTAATTCCTGAAGGTCAAAGAAGTAATGTTTGTTCAATAACTTGCTGAAAGCAATTTTGTAAATGTTAACTGACCAAGGGGATTTAGGCTGCTTCATTTTGTTTTTTAGTCTTGGCATTTAATTTTGCTTCAGCCTGTGGGCTCTTCGAGATGCCAGAGTTATGAGTGTAGTAGCAGAGAGTAGATCTGAGTTGAGTCATACTAGAGAAAGCTATCAGCCATTGTGGAAACCCAGATGAAAGAAGATCACATGATGGGAGTTGCAGGAAATGCCTCCTACATGACCATGGGTCATGAAGGAGGAAAACAGTTTGCTTCACAGTTGATCCCAGTCACAATTGAGAGATTTAGACATTTCTGCATAAAGAGGATAACAGGAGCCAGTCATGGTGGCACACACCTGTAATCCCAGCTACTTAGGAGGCTGAGACAGAAGAATCCTAAGTTTGTGACCAGCCTGGACAAGTTAGAGTGACTCTGTCTCAAAATAAAATTTTAAAAAGGCTGGGGATATAATTTAGTGGTAGAGCACTCCTGGGTTTAATTCTTAGTACCACACAAAAAATAAAAGGATAGCAGGATATTTAAAGAACAGGTTATGATGGTACTACTTGAGATTATGGATGTAGGTAAGACTGTATTTATTCATGCATTTGCTCATCTTTATTTACTGTTTATTCACCATTTAGAATTGGTTCCTGTTTACTTCCTTCAAGAGTCTTCTATCAATAAGATATTCGTGGGTTATTGCATAATGAGGGTGTCCCAGTTTTAGAAGATTCAATTTCTTAAAAAATGAAATTACTCTCCACTGGCATCTTCTCTCTCCCATTCATTTCTTCACCCATGACTTGGTTTAGGTAATCTAGTTTTTTAAAAAAAATCCCTGATTAGCCACCTGGTTCCAAATTTATGTCTCTGTTGTTCCAGTATCAGGATCTCAGATTACCCTATCTGGAATGAGAATTCCAGTAATGGCCTTCATTTCCTCAATCATTGCAACCATTTCCATGCGCTACTTCCTGGCAGTCCTGGCAAGAATGGCTTGGAATTGAGGAAATATTAGCATTGAACAGTTGAAGAACAATTTTCAAACAAATCCACATTATTGTCATTAGAACAAATTATTCTGAAACCATCAATAACAAATTTATTTATTAACAGGAATCTATTTATTATCAGCAATCCTAACTACTCAGGAGGCTAAAGCAAGAGTATCGCTTGAGCTCAGGCTGGGCAACATGGTGAGACGCTGTTTTGAGAAGAAATGAAGCAGCTTGCACCTAGTTTGAATGCATATGAATTTCCCAAGGATATGTACAGCAGACCTGTATGTCTATAGAATGCTAAATGATCCTCAAGGCTACTCTGATAAATTCAATAATATGAGGGATTAGGAAATTAAAGAAATATATACTTTGATTTAATCCAACAATGAGGATGATGAGGTTGTCAAAGTAATTATGGAATTGAAAAAGATTTATTCTCTGACATGTTGAGCTAAGAACTCTGTGAGAGTTACACCAATACATAAATATAAGTAAGACCATAAGGGATTCTAAAAGAAACATGAATAAAAGTGTCTGCCATGGGAATATACAGTAAGGAGAGAGAAACTATAAGAGAATTTGAAAAAGTTTTCAGAAAATACAGGAGTAGGTACGGTCATCTTATAGGCAGATGAAACCATTTGAATAGTGGAGTTAAAAATATAAAGATATAAAATATATTTTAAAAATGTAAATATAAAGTTATAAATAGACTTCATGTATTCATTTTTTCATTCAACATTAGTTATCGATGTCATGCTGATATTAGAGAAATTAAAAGCACACCTCTGCCTATAGGAGCTCTCAACCTGGGAGGGAGGAAGACACAGAGAAAACACCGTGATAACTGACATAACAGGGAGGAGTAGGCTTAGAGGAGTTACCTAAGATAGTGAATCCCCGGAATTTCCCAGCAATCCAATTTTAAGAAAGTATGTTCCCTGGAATTCACAATCTCTAATGACATCTGATATTTGATAACAATTCCAGGTGATTTTGGCGAGCGAACGGGTTTTGAAATCAATTTTCTGTAGATGATTCAACTTGAATTTAGGAGGAAGTAGAGATTATCAAAAGGTAAGGGGACATGAAGGATTTTCCAGACAAAAGGAGGAGACTTCCAAATACCAAGGTGTTGTTATTGGTTTAAAGAACACCATGCATTTTGTAATGCAAGAAAACAGGGTACATGTTAAAGACTTATAAGAAGTGACTCTAAAGAATCAGGAAAAGTCAGATGTTTTTTGCATACTGTGCTAAAGACTTTGATCCTGATAGTGATAGGAATCGTTAAAAGGGTAATGGAGAGGAATGTGGTAAGGGATGCACTATGGAAATGCTTCTCATCCATTAGGTACTTCAAATACCTTCTTTCCACTGATGATTTAAATTCTGTGGTTAGAATATTTCACTAAAATTGAGGGGGTCACATGAGTAATATGCATCCATCATAAGATTTGTAGTCTCAGGCTTCATTTGGGGTTTTATCACTTTTAGTAAATTTTTCTTTTCTAATGCATTGAGTTTAATGGAACTTAGCTGGTCCTTGATAAGAAAGCAAGCAAGCAAACAAACAAAAAGAACCAAAACCAATGCTCCGAAGTCCTCTCGTAAGATTCCTTAGAGCAAGAAAGTTACTAATATTGAGTTATAAGTATTCCCTCATATGTCTTTGTGTTCTAGTTAGTAGTATCTGATCTCTCTCTTTCTCTCTCTCTCTCTCTCTTTCACACACACACACACACACACGTGCGTGCATGTTTTGAGCAAGATGTGTATGCCACAGTATGGGTACAAAGAAGGTAAATAGGTTCCTTCTCCACCATGTTGAATCTTACAGGAGTTGCCAAGAGCAAAGCAAAGCTATAGTTTAGGTATCTGCCTTGTTAACAGCTATCTTACCTGGGTAAAATACTTTCCTTGAGCATTATTTTATTTATCTATAAAATGAGGGTGCTAATCAAGGTTATATACAAGTTTCTTTCAGTTTTAACCATGAATTTCTAGCAATCTAGTAGGAAAAGGTATGGTGACAATGTGAAGTAAAAGTCTATACTGCATGTTGGTGTTAGGGCCATATTCTATGGAGACAGTCAGACATAGGTTTGGATGTGTGCTCCATATTTACTAGTTATAAGAACTGAGATCATTTCAATTGTTACTCCGATCATATATTTCATCATCCATTAAGTTTATATTTATAAAGGCAACCACCTCCTATGTAATTATTTTGACAAGCCAAGAGTTAACATTAATCCAAAGGAAATATTGCATACAAATAGGAGCTCACTGTGCATTCATGAGAAGATAGCATTTGAGAAGATTCTTGACGACTGAGGAGGTTCTCAGCAGAATGGGAGATGAACTTATATGATGTTTCCACATGTGTATTAAACAGGATATAAAGTATAATAGAACCTTCCCTCTTTCATGAGTACTGCTTCCCTGAAGGCAGATTGGTTGAAACTGCTTCTCTGATAAATTCAAAAGAACAAAGTGACTTACTTCACAGTTTCATCAGAAAGCTTTTGTGGAATCAGGATGATAATCCACACTTTGAGTACTGGGCCCCAATGCCACCTGTTCAGTGGTGAAGAAGATCATACGTTTGAATCCTGAGTTAAGACCTTATGAGTCAGGGCTCTGGACAGGTATCGGGTGGAGGGGAAGCCTGCTGCTGAACAGGCTCTGCTTTTGAACAGGCCTTGTTCTCTTTGGGAGGATGTCCTGGCTCTGAGTAATCTACATCGGCTGCAGTTTCTCCTGGATACTTGTCTGTGTTCTTTGTATTGAACCCAAATTTTGATTCCAGAAGTTCCTAGTTCTTTAAGTTAGGATAAGTCTCTTAATAAGCACCCTCATTCTCCTCACAAGTAAAATGGTGATACAACACCTTTCCATTTATTATCTACTTTTGTACAAAATGAAAAAAAATGTTTATATGCTCACATTATACATGACTTCTTTTCATTAATTTTAAAACACTAAGATATTGACCTTTTACTCATTCAAGACATAGGTGAAGAAATTTACTTATTTTTTGTTTCAAACCTATAGTTATTTAGATTTACTATCTGCAAAGATAAAATTTGCTGGGCATTTGTCAAAGTTCCATCTCCCATATTACCATAAAATGCAAGTTAAGAAAATCTGAAGGGTACTTTGGACTGAAACCATATATGTGGAATTCTAGTTTAGTACATTCTACTAAAATGCCCTGCCTCTTGAATGTAAAATACATTTCAAATAAACTACTCTAGTTCAGAGTCACTTCCAAGGTACCTCTGTGGAATGCTCACAGTAAACTTGTATCTTTATATGATAGATAAGTAAGTATTTAATGGAAGTCTAACTATTGCTGGATACCTTTCCCCACTGGAATATCTTGTTCAATGATTATTTTCTTGTGCCTAGTACAATGGGTGGTACAGAATTCATTTAATTCAGCACCTCAACACATTCTGAAGTCCAGCATCAAATTTGTTACACAAGTTGTATTTCCATGGAACTTAAATTCTGACATAAATGAATAAACTCAGCATGCAAACTTCAAGAAAGATGCCATCTCTGTATTTGGTATTGTGGGGTATTTACAAGTACAAACAAAATAAAAGATTATCAGTTTTTTATAAGACTCTTGTCCTCAACTTTTTCCTCAGTAATGTGGTACACATTCACACCTCTCTGTCTTCACTGAATGTTTTTGCCTTCAGGAAAGGTCTTTTCCTCTTTTTATATTTAGAAAGTGCTTATCATTACAGAATCAAATCAACTATCATCACTTCCACAAAGCCTCCAGTAATGATTTTCAAGATATTTAGTCATAGCTTCATTGATGTTCCTAAATCATTTTTCAGAAACATATTTCAACAACATGCATAGATAGAGACATGAATATCTGTATCTATGTTTATATGTCTGTCCTCCCATTTGACTGGAAACCTTTAGAATGATGTTTTATTGATCTATAGATACTAAATGTCTGATGTGTACTTCGTATTTGGTGAAATCTATCTATCTATCTTTCTTATAAACTAATTAATATAATCTGGAGACATCAAATTAACCTAAAGAAGCCTGACAATGGTGACACAAACTATGTGGTTACTGGTTGTAAGTCTAACAGAAAAGAATGAGAGGAAGATATCCAATCATGTTTCATGAAATTATTCATTCCTGAGGGATGGTTAGCATTATATAATGGAAAGAAAAATTAAAATGATTCCAGGTATAAAAAATGAAATAATAAACTTATGGTCAAAGACAGAAGTAACCAGAGGTTAAGAATGGGGACAAGATGCCTAAAACCTTCATTGGCTCTAAATAATAGGTTCACATTAATTTCATCTGGAACTGAAAATCTTCCACAGGTAACCGTAATGTGCCACTCCACTTCCTTGTCCTCTACTGTCCTAAACAGATGGACATACCAGAGGACTCATTCGTAATCTTATACTTTGTCCTCCTGTCCCTAGGCCCTTAATGTCTTCTGCATCCCTGATATCATTTAGTATCACTATAAGAAAACTGAAAGTTCGTCATCTACTGTCTGAGGCAGGAACTCTCTTTGCATACTTATCATTCCAGAGCAGTTAGGCGGGAGAAGAGGAGCTCTGAAGACGTGCCTGCATGCAGAAGTAAGGACGCAGGCCAGGCCGACGGTCTGCCTCCTGGGAAGTTGGTGCTCCTTGACTCAGCGTGGATTAAGTATACCCTGGGTATTCACAAATCATAAAGTTTTTGTTAAGGCTCAGAAAACAGTATCCCAGAGTGTTGGCCTAAGCAAGAGACTCAGAAGCTTCCTCTGCCCTCTGGTCTCTCACTCTTCATTCTCCCCGGAGACAATATCTAGAAGCTACAATTCCTCCTCCCAAGGCAGGTCATTGAAACCAGAGCCCATTTTGCCTAAAGCCAGTCATAAAACCTAAAAATGTCACTCTAATTTTCCCTCCTTTCTGTGCAAGAGTTGACCATATATTATCTGCCCTACCTTGTTAACTGTAAGTTATGAGACTCCTGTTCCATCAAGAGTCCTTCCCCATTCCTAGGAGGAAGGATAATGCACAGAGGAGCCATGAGGCATCTGGGCAGGCCCAGTCTCACTGCCCTGAGACTGCTACTGCTAGACCACACCTTTTGCATCTAATCATGACTCTACATGGGATCAATGCCTTGTCAAACCTAAGAATGATACTGTATGTTTCTCCCTGGGTCATTAGGTCTTCAATCAGAGGACCCTGCAACACATGAAACTATGATTAAATAAATTAGGTATTGCTTTTTTTTTTTTTGCTTAATCCATTACTATTTAATTTCAGCAGACTCAAATATTGAAAAAAGTTTGAATCCACCTTCATGATTTAAAAGGAAGAGCAGACCCTGGCTATATAAGAAGGTGCAAAAAAATCTTTAGAGAAATAAGAAGAAGGAAATAAACGGTGAGCAATAATAAGAGCCAACTGAATGTGCTTTAATCAACTGAAAATAATTCAATGCATGAAATTAAACCTTGGTCTGATGGGTCCATCTTACTTCCAATATAATAATAAGAATAAGGATATATGTTTAAGGATACAGGACATTTAACAGTAAACTTTCATGCCAAGATGACTTCATGAGTTACCTGTCAACTCAAAGAGACTAACATGTTACTATTTCGCACCATGTTTATTTCATCCTGGTCCACCCAAAGAAGATGTGATGGCTTAACTGTGCTGTACCAAAATAAACGTTTTGTTTTACCAGGTGAAATAAGTTACAAATGTGTAATGGCATATGCCTTGCTGCTGAATTTGAGGTGTGATTTTTGAATGAATGATTCACTGAGTCATCTTTAAGCTTTGCCTTAAGTAAGATTCAAATTCTATAATGTAAGAGATAAAGGAAGATCATACATTTTCCAGAGTCCCAAGCTCTCCCATGTATTCTTCAAACTGGAGAACTGATTAATTCCCATCGTGAACTGATTCATGAGCCATCCAGGCAATGTCTGCGCTGATGGTGATTCTACCTCCATTTCTCCTCCAATGTGAGGAAAACCACCACACCAGACCACTTCCCTGTCAGAAAGTTTGAATTGTTGGCAAGTTCTTCCTTAGTTGAGTATAACTCTCCTTCTCTCTGTCTATATACTACTACCTAATTGTTTTCTGAAGTCTTCTAGAAATGTCATTGTTTTGGACTATTCTCTGGTTATTTAAAATGTGCCATCATATTTCTTCAGTCTCTTTGTGTGTGCGTACGTGTGTGTGTGCACGTGCGCGCGTTACCAGGAATTGAACCCAGGGGCACTCTACCACTGAGTCACAACCCTGGCCCCCCCCTTTTTTTTTTAAAGAGAGAGACACAGACAGAATCAATTTTTATTGCGTTTTTCACATGGCTTTCGTTGCTCTGACACTTAGCTGTGTATGTGGGTGCTGGGGTTTGAACCTGTGTGCTTGTGCATGCCGGGCAAGCCCTGTAAACATCAAGCCACCACTCCAGCTCTAACCCTGGCCCTTTTTGTTTTCTTTTGAGATCGGGTCTTATTAAATTTCTGAGGCTGGTATTGAACTTGCCATCCTCCTGCTTTAGCCTTCCAAGTCGCTAGGATTACAGGCATGTACTGCCACACCTGGCCTCAGTCTCCTGTTTTAAAACCTAAAATACTCATTTCATCCCTGCTTCCTTTGGTCATGCCTGATACAAGATAGTTATCTTACTAAATGAAACCTTCTCCTCTAGATGGTCTACAATTTATCTTAAATGACATTACCTCAGAGGAAACCACAATCAGGTATAGGCCGTCCAGAATGAACACTGGAGCTTCAATCTAATGCTGTATGAGTCCATGTAATATGGTGCTCAGTTGAAACCATTTTCACTACAGTTTTGACTGAGGCCACTGGAAAACAGATACCAAATTCCCAAATAAAAAAAGAGACCTACATTTAGGAATTGCAAAAAATCAGAGAACCAGTTTTTCAACATTTAGTGGGACAGCTAGCTCCCACCCTCACGCCCCAGAAAACAAGTAAATTCCAAAACAGGCATTAAAGATTAGGAGATAATTTTTAGAGTTATGTGGTATGTAGTGAGCACCATTCCCCTGTCACCATGGTGGAAGGAGGAGGGAGTAGGAATTTCTTGGACCTCATTTTAAACCTAAGCAAAAGGGTTTCGAATTACCTGTTCTGAAAGCCTTGCATTTGTTCTTGGCTCTGGAGAAATATGGTGGCCTATGGTACATCTTTGGCCTAAGAACTCTAATGAGCAGAGGTTGTAGCAGGCATGTTGCTCTGAGCCCCACAGGATGAAGGAGTGGCTGCCAAAGGATTGGCCTGTATATAAGAGGATGTAGATTTACATCACTGGAATGCAGCTGTATCTTTGTGCCTTAAAATGACTGAAAGAACTTATGTTACCTGAAAATGACAAAAACATCATGGAATTTGTCCTAGAATTTATCAAAGGGGCAGGAAGAGAATTGGCCCAAATCAAATGGATTTGAAAAAACTGTAAGAGATAAAAATAAAGTTGCTTCACAATTATACTTTTTGTTTCCCATGTTTTAAATTTACTAAGTTGTTTTAAATAAATATAGAGATACATATACATATATACTGTTGCATGTGTGTGTTGGTATGTGTGTGTATGTATGGCATTTTAATAAAATAGCAAGGTTGTGACATAAAAATCATAAGAGTTATAATTTATTGACTTTTATTATGTTCTTTGAACTGTATTAAACTTTTATAAGCGTTAGTGATTTTTCAACATCATTTTATGAGACAAAGTTCATAATTCTCACTTTATCAACAAGGAGGCAGCCTTAGGAATATTAAGTAGCTTGCTCCGGATTTGACAGATATTAATTGGCTTAGTTTGAACTCAGATCTATCTGACTCTGAGGCCCAAGCATTTAATCAATGATTTATTTTGCCATTAGTTAAAGCCAGCATAGACTTTGACAACAGCGACTGATTTTACCGTGCGGATTTTCCCAGTGAGCGGTGGGCATAAAAAAGGGGAGAACAGATTATTCATAAGATGTGATGTAAATTAGTTTACTCTTTCCAGGACTTGTATTATCATAATGAATACAGAAGGAACATTTTGTGAGACTAGCAGGAACAACAGATTTAACACAAAAATATCTTGTTTTTCTCAACTGAAAATGCAGGGCTGCCTCCACCTGCAGACCAAAAGGACGACTGCAGCATTTCTAATTCTACAATGACTTCCTTTCACAGGCTAGGTGGTAGGCAGAAGGAGTCACTCATCTGATCACCAGGTGGCTCTAACACCTCAGCCAGGAGTCATGCAAACACAGGGGAAGAGGAAACTCAGTGCATAGCAAGTTGACTGAAATGTTGGCATTAGGGACCTTGCAGAACACACAGCTCTGAAGTTGCAAAGATGATCACGCCACTTCCGCCAGCCTAGCATACATCTGGGGACTCTGGATGTGTCAGAGAGAACCCAATATGCTTCCTCTGCTGTCAAATGCGGGGACTGCGAAGAGTAAGTTAAAGTCTTCGGGAGCATAGCATGTGCAGGCAGAATTTTAAGCACGTGGGATGCACTGATGAACAAAACGATGACTCTGTCTTCGTGCAGCTTCGAAGAGATTATGCATTTGTAAATATTCTGTAAACCCTATTGAGCCATACACAAAATGATAATTGTACTCTGGTTACAATAAATTGGGAATCTCTGCGTATTTCCAATGACTATGGCTATGTACTGTCATTGGCAGTGGTGCTAGAATTTGAGGCTGTTGTTAGAGTTACCTGGACAGAGCTCTCCACCTTCTCTGTGTGCCTAGCTCTGATCTACTCACTGGAGAGTAAATATAAGGGCTGGTACTAGGTCTTCCACCTTTTATTTTTTTCTGTGTCCCCAGGATCTAAAATAGTACTAGAGTCAGATTAGGCCACCCATAAAGTTGTGATGGGTAAAAGGAAACTAAACTATGAGCTAAAAGAGCTAAATATTTGAGTCTAGAACGTGGTAGATGCTGCAGAGATTTTTCTAGACAGACAAGTGATTTATTCTACATTGGTACCCTCCATCTTTACAGCTTCCCACTCTTTGTCTCTTCTTACAAGAACTCACACCCCACCCACTCAATCTTTGCTGTTCTGTCAGTTTGCATTACTTCAGTCTGACATCCTCTTTAGTATTTTATCTTGTGTGTGTGTGTATGTGTGTGTGTGTGTGTGTGTGTACGTGTAAGTGTGTGTGTGTTTTAAAAGAGAGGGACAGTGAGTGAGAGAAAGACAGAATCAATTTGAGAGAGAGAAAGTGAGAATCAATTTTAGTTAGTTTTTCATGTAGCTTTTGTTGCTCCCACACTTAGCTGTGTGTATGGTGCTGGGGTTTGAACCTATGTCCTCACACACGCCAGGCAAGCACTGCAATAGCTGAGCCACTACTCTAACCCCTGTGTATGTGTTTTAATTTATTTTTTATTTTTAAAATTTTTTATTGGTGAAGTATAGTTGTATATAAAGATGGGATTTCTTGTCACATACATGCACACAATACAATATAATTTGGCCAACATAGCCCACCAACATTCCCCCACCTCAGTCATCACATCCCCTGGTCCCTTGCCTCTCTTTCTGGGGTATATATTTATTCTAATATAATCAAATATACAGAAATCATCATTTAAGTATGGCCATCTTATATTATTCTCTAAAAGGAGTAAAATTAAATTCAAGAACAGTTCCATTGTCATCTAAATAATCGCCCACACCAAATCAGAATGTCCAATAAACATTGAGAATAAGACATGTAAATTCTAGTCTAGATTGTTCTTATTGGAAGAATCTCTAATTTCTAGAAATAGAAGTGTAATTGGGTGTGTGTGTTTACATGTGGAAATGTGGAAATGCTCAGTGTTTTTCCCCCCTTCCTGAATCCTCTCAGGCCCTGATACTTTCTTTGGGACCTGCTATTGGTAATAGTTAAGAAAAAAGTTGATACCCAGTTACAATTCTGATTTCTCCTTTCCTACAGCTTCATTTGTGGTCTCTTGTATATAACTAAAAACTATTGTGCTCATTTTTCTGTTGGTTTTTCATTTCCTTTTCTGAACTATTCTCAAGCATGATCATCCGTCTCAGAAGAAGTTTATTCCAAGCATAAGTAAAACATGAAATCCTAGCCTCTAATCCCAATTTTCTGAATCTGGTTGTCTGGGTATGGAGCTCCCTGGCCAGTATTTATAATAAGTGGCTTTGGAGATTCCACTGTTCACTCAAGCTTAAGAACCACAGCATGGGGTGGTACTCAGTTAGCAGGAAAAAATGCATTGTGGAAGTTCCCTGGTTAGGATGCTAGCAGCTAAATCCAGGACTTTCCTGTTGGGCATGTGTTTTTGGAATTGGTTTGCCTCATCAGATCAAGAGAGCATGACCATTTCAAATCTTAGTGCACAAAGAAAGATTCACTTGTGAATCATCAAGTACCATGTGTGTGTTGGAAATGCCTTACATGATAGGTAATTGCATTCTTTGAATGAGCACTTAAAAAAACTAAGAAAGACCTTTTCCAACTTTTATTTAACATAAATAAAACAACAGACAATTAGCACAGGTAGAGTGCTTGCCTAGCCTGTATAAGACCTTAAGTTTGACCTCCAGCATTGTGAATTTTTTAAAGAAATTTCTTTTTTTTATCCAAAAGAAGTTAAATAGCATAAGAGTAGTATTAGATACATACTGTATTTATAGCAGCACAATCCACAGTAACTAAGTCATAGAACTAGCCTAGTTGGTCCCATCAATTGGCAGATGGTTAAAGAAACTGAGGTATATATACATAATGGAGTTTTACTCAGCCTTAAAGAAGAATAAAATTATGTCACATGCTGGTGAGCAGATGGAACTGGAGAAAATCATGCTGAGTAAAATAAACCAGACTCAGAAAGTCAAGGGTCTAGTGTTTTCTCTCATATGCAGAAGCTAAAGAGAAAATAGAAAAGGAATAGGAAAAGGAGCTATAGCAAAATTAGAAAGTAAAGCATTAGAGTAGAATCAGGGGACCAAGAGGGAGGGAGGAAGGAGGAAAAGAGGAGGAACTGGGAAACAAAGTTGACCAAGTTATGCTATGTGCATGTGGAAACGTATCACAATGTATTCTGATTTCAGTTAGAACTGTAAAGCACAATAGCTAAATAAATTGAAGACCAATGGAATAGAGGAAGAGTATCAGGAGGAAGGAAGAGGGAAAGGAAATGTGTAGTACTGAGGACTGAAATTGAGAAAACTATTTTATGCACTTATTTATATGTCAAAATGAATCACTCTATTATATGTAAGTACAATGCATTAAAGTCATCTGTTACGCACCTTAAAAATGAGTAATCACTGATATTAATAATTATTTTCTTATTTATGATAGTCATTAGTCTTATATATTCTACATAGTTTTTAATCCAGATTTTTCATTTAACTTTAAATTGAATATACTTGAATAAAATGAATAAAAATTAGAAATAACAAAACTTAGTCACAAAAGTTAATTATTTTAGTATATTTTTAAAGAATTTTTTTTTATAAATACTGATTTTAGCCTTTTAGTTTCTGACCTTGACCACTGTGGTCAAATCATTATTAAGCAGGAAGAAAATAATCTCTTTGAGGGCTGTTACTAAAACAGCTATCTCAGTGACATTCATTTTAGAGTAAAGATCTCTGGGGAATCCTTTCCTCTGCCCATCATTCTTTTTCTTTCTTTCACTTTCTCCCTCTGTCTTATTTTCTTTTGCATTTAGAACCGTATGAAATACATATTTTTACTATTATCACAAAAATGTTATTTTAATATAGAGAAGTCCACCTGATGAAGATAAAATGGTGATATGTATGATCTTTTAAGTATTTTAAAATCACTAATGGCTGCAGAATTTTTATACCCATTTCAGTCTACCCACTCAAGTGTAAGTACAAATCGAATTGCATCTTCTATTATCAAAAACTTAAAAAAAAACTATTTTCCTAATACAAGCAGGTTATTTTTTTCCTTTCATTTTTTAAAGTATTGATTCATGGGTGTAAAGTAATAAGAAATTCTTGGCCATGTTAACATTTAGCACTTAGCTATTATGAATAGATATTATTTTTTAAATTTGCCAGATAGTTTTTTAATGAGAATTATAAAAGAGAAAAGCTTTATTTTTGCAAACTGCCCTTTTAAAAATAAATGGTGGACCTTTAATTATAAATATTGTATATAATGATGCCTTATTTTTCAAAATCAACACAAGAACAAATGCTAAACATGTGATTTGTACACGACATTTGAAAGAGAAATAAATATCCTGATTTTTTTCAGTATTTCTAGATATCAGAATTTATTGACTAACCTTTCAAAACATAAATTGAGAGGAAAGAATCACATAGAAAAAAACAGGTGAATGAGAGAAAGAGCGCAGGAGAACAAGGGAGACACCATCTCAGGCATGTAGGTTTTGATAACAATTCTGATGCTACCTTTCCTTTCTGAGACTCAGCTTCACAAAATAACTGATTTTAAAATGTTTCTAATGAATTGATTCATGAGGGAAGAGAAAATATGTATTAAACAGAGAGATTTTACTGCAATTGTGCATATCAAACAAAATACTAACTTCCAAAAGCTACACAAAGTGAGGGAAAGTCTGAATTTTAGTAAAGTCAAATATATTTGGTAAAAGACTACAAAAATCAACAGATAAACACACAACACAACAGCATTATATATTAATCCACAAAAGACAGGGATCATTTTAAAAGGTCTACTCATCACATCAAAAGAACATTCACAATTGTCTCCACTAGCTCTTTGGAAATACATGATGTTACATCCTTATCTACAGCCATACTAATTTGTGCAGCAGAATACTAAAACTATTCCTACTATCCGTCACTTATCTAAACTCTCCCCAACCCTCCTCGTTACATTTCCCAGTCCCCAGTAACCATCATTCTAATTTATACTTCTTTGAGATCAACATCTTTTAGATTCCACTAAAACATTTGAGTGATGGCACAGTGGTTGGCATGCTTGCCTTGGAGTGTGCAAGGACCTGGGTTCAAACCCCACAAAACTAAGTGTTCAAAAAACAGAGGTAGATGAAAAAATAGATAAAATCAATTCTCCTTCTTGAGATCATGGGGTCTTTTTTCTTCTGTGCCTGGTTTATTTCACTTAACATAATGTCCTCCAATTTTATCCATGGTGTTGCAAATGAAAGGCTCTCTATTTTGTGGCTGACTAGTGTTTCGTTGTGTATATGGACCACATCTCATCCATTCATCCATTAGCTGATGGACACTTACAGTGTTTCAATTTTTGACTTTAGTGCCTAGAGCTGCCCTTAACGAGGGAGTGCAGATTCCTCTTCAACACACTGATTTCATTTCCTTGGCAAATATAGCCAGTACTGAGCTCCCTGGAATACGTGGTTCTGTTTTTAGATTTTTAAGGAACCTCATACTGTTTTCCATAATGATTGTAATCATTTATAAATGAGCACTTTAATCTAGGCAGCTCTGGGTGTAAAATCTTGCTCTGAAGTTCTCTAAAGGCTGAGACATATTAGGATGCAGTTTCTGTAAAATGGGGAGATTAATACTTTCTTCACAAAATGTTTATGAAGATTAAATGTATCATGTCTGTAAATCATTTAGAATAGTTTCACTAATCTATTTAAAAATTAAGTCGAAAGCAAACCACCAAACACACACACACACACACACACACACACACACACACATCTTTTGCATTAAGGAAGCATTATAAAAATTCTGCATTTTGTATTTGCTGTAGATTGATTATGTTTTTGAAAAAATTAGTCATTTTTTTTACTTCTTGCTTTGTTTCATGTGTTTGTGTGTGTTTGATTTTTTAAATCTTTGATTGACAAAACATCTGGAAATAAGCCATGTTGTACCTCATAAATATGTATAAAAATTACGTATCACTTAAAAATTTTAGTGTTTTACATGCACACATTTTTTCCCCTAGTCTCTGATGCTGAGAGGTTAGGATCTTCGCCTGCTGTTCCGCTGCTAGAAATCCTTCTTGGGGCTTTACTGCCCAACACTTTGGAATGCAAACTCCCTTGAGCAAGCACTTGTTTAGCATAATTCCACCTGTGTCCTGTCTGTCTAGGAGAGTCAGAGAATATTAAAATAGGCCTAACAATAAAATAGCACTCAGTCAACCATGTAGCCTTCTTCTGAGGGGGAGGAGAATAGCTCCCTTTGGCTGGAGGGCCTGAGAAAGATCAGTTTACAGGCTCCAGCTCCTGGGACCCTGCCTCCTTGCCTCCATCTTGGCACTGGTGACCATCATTTTGCATCGGTTCACAGTCTGGGCAGGAAATGTTGCCAGGGCTCCTTCTTTCCCCCACTCAAAATGTATGCAGTCCTTTTTCTGACCTGGTTTGTGACTGGAGGCTGATAGCTTTGGATCATGGCCTCCAGGACCCCTCTGTTTGTATTGTTCTTACTGAAACTTAAGGCACCTGCAGGGGGTGTGAGGAATAGTTAAAGACCTGTATTTTCTCATTCACAGGTACCAGAGGCAGAAGACCAATACCATTCCAGCTACCTGAGTCGGCCCAGGCCTGGCATCTGCCCATGTGTCCCTTCTGCACAGGACAGGCTGCTCACAACCATGAAGGATCTTCTTCAGTATGTTGCCTGCTTCTTTGCCTTTTTCTCCACTGGGTTTTTGATCGTGGCCACCTGGACAGACTGTTGGATGGTGAATGCTGATGACTCCCTGGAGGTAAGAAAAGTCAGCATCTTCTTATTTTTGATTCCCACTCTAAATTTCCTTTCAGTCCCTCTGCCATATACAAACCTCAGACATTTCCCAGGATTAACCACAGTAAAAAATAGCCACCACGGGCTGAATTACTACTGACTAAATCTTCACAGTACTAGCTCATTTAATTCTCACACTAATTTCAAGGGAGATATCAATGTTATCTCATTTTACAGATGAAGTAACCAAATAATCCCTGGTTTTCATAAGTTGAAATTCAATAAAGGCTAATACATTATTCCTGACAGAATTATCCAGAAATTCACCTACCTCTTCCACTGCTACATACACTAAACCAAAGTTCCAGTAACAGCCTTTCTATCTAAGATGACAGCATTAAGGGAACTGTGATAGATTTTCTGAAGCAGTGGTAATAATCTAAGACATTGAGTAGCCCAACTCAAGGCATAACCTTACTGGGTATGTAATAGAGGTTATAGGCAATAGAAAAATATTATTTTAATGAATTTCCAAGCAGAATAAAACATTTTAAAGGAGAATATCTCCACTGCATCCCAGTGTATAGGGGACTTAAAAAAGTCCTTTCTTAAAAATGAGAACTAACTGTTATGCAAAAGATAAGTATGTAGATTTACATTTGAGGATTTTATTTTTCTCATTGAAGAAGTTCAAAAAGAGGTACATTTATTTGATCTTCAAAGGTATTTCCAATGGCCGTAGGAATCTGAGAGTGGTAGAACTGAGAAAAAGCCTAATCTTTAGGATCAGCAGCTATTCATTATTAAGCTTTAGGAAAGAGTGGGTAAGAAAAATGAATGATGTATCAGAAACCCAAAGAGTCTACAGCAACACAATTTGCCCTTTAATATACATCCTGAAAGAAATAATTTATTCTAACAAATGATGCACTATCTATGAAGTTTAGGAAAGATCCTAGAGAGCAAGTTTGTAAGGATTTTCTTTTAATTTTATTTATTAGACTTTCAAGTTGGTGTTAGAAATGGAAAGTAATTATCTTTCGATTTTGCCATGCATTATTTTCTGTTTATTTGTTCTTGCTTTTAATATTCCTCTGACATCTACATGACATTTAAAATCAGTAGAGTTATAAATAACTCCTTGGTGCTAGCTAATTATATTTCTAAAAACTGTGAAAGAATTGAACTACCTTAAAGGATGTGTCCTTTAAAATGAGTCCAGTGATGTATTTTATCTGGGCAATGCATAAGAGCAGTGAATGAAAAATAAAAATCACTGTAAAGAGTGCTTGGGGAAAGTGCAGATAAAACAGTCTGCTGACATTAGTTTGCAATTATCCAGACTGCCAATGGTATGTGATCAATAGAGAAATATGCTGGGCTTGAGCTTTTAAAAAATGAACTTAAACTAAACAAAATCACATCCAATGACCTCGTAAAAATCTTTTCTGAAACAATTTGGAAGACTTTCTGCTTAAGGTGACAGAATTGCTAACTTTACTTATTAAGAAATAGAATGTTAGGAAGGATAAGGGTCAAGACTTGTCAGAGAGATTGGGAATCCTGGCCTTTAAAGGCCTCCTTCCTTTAATTTCAGTACATCCAACCAATTTGCCACCTGCCTTGTATAAGAGCACACCTAGTTAAAATTAATAGAATAAGCAACTCAGGTCATTCACCTCATGTGAATCTTTGCTAACCTTGCACAAGAATTACTATTTCATGGCTTTCTCTGACTTACCATACATGAATTTAAAGAAGCCCCCATATGAAAAGAAGAGCCCTGTTCCAAGGGAGGCCCTCTTCTCTTTCAGCAATCTCTTGTCTGTTTTACTAAAGTGACAGGAATCTCTCATTATTATTGTTCTGTCAATAGGCCAAGATATAAAATCATCATTATACCTATGAATTTCAAAGTTCTGATTCTCACTGACTCAACTATCCCACTCTCCTTTTTACATCACTGATGATCCATCCTAGCAGCTCACGTTTAGCAACTGATAGACAAAAGTGAACACATCAAAAGTTCTAAGAAAAAAAATACCTATGAAAATATGAAGAGATTGGGGCTGGAGCAGTGGCTCAGCAGTTACAGCACTTGACCAGCATGCGCAGCACACAGGTTCAAACCCCAGCACCCATGTACACAACTAAGTGTCAGAGCAACAAAAGCCGTGTGAAAAACTCAATAAAAATTGTCTCTCTCTCTCTCTTTCTCTCTCTCCCTCTCTCTCTCACTGTCCTTCTGTCTTCTTTTCCAAAAAAAAAATGAAGAGATAGAAGTATTAGAGGTTAAAAGCTTTATTAATATTTGAGATGAAATAAGCATGAGAGTTAGAAAATAGGTTCTGTGTTCAATTCAACTTAACAAATATATAAAACATATGTTGTATGAAAGTTACTGGGCTCATCCTGGAGGAGGTAAAGATAAAGCAAGAATGGGGTCCTGACTTCCAGCAGTGTACATTGAGGTTGGAAAGAAAGGACATGGGACTATAATAAAAGACATAGGTTAATTCATATTTTGAAAAAGAAACGAACAAAGTATTACTGGAATAGATATGATAGTGTGATTATTTCCCATTAGGGAACCTGAAGCACGACTTATGAAAGCTGAGATGTTTGAGCGAAGCCTCCAAATGATGCAGAGGATTTCAAAAGGGAGCAATGACAGCAGGGGCCTTCTAGATGAGAGGACAATGTGATAAAAATACAGAGTAAGGAAAAGCTCAAGGCTCGTTAGAGGATTAAGAATCAAGGGGCAGAAAGAGCTCAAATATGCTTTGGTCTTACTACAGTACATCTGCCTTGAAGAGTGAAGTTTTTGTATTAAATATTAGGACAAAAGAAAAAGTACCCAGAATTGTACTGTGCACAGCACTAAATGAGGGATCAAGCTAAATGAGGCTGCAAGCTAATAGCCTGCTCTTTGTGTTCTTGATTGAATTGTTTCTGGAAAGACCAATGTGGTGAGGAGAACATGGGCCTGGGCTGGAGTGGTGGCTCAGCAGTTCCGGTGCTTGCCTGGCAAGCACGGGGACACGGGTTCAAACTCCAGCACCACGCACACTACTAAATCTTGGAGCAACTAAGACTATGTGAATAACTAAATAAAGTTGTTTCTCTCTTTCTCTGTTTCTATCACTGTCCCTCTCTCTTTAAAAGAGAGAGAGAGAGAGAGAGAGAGAGAGAACCTGGGCCTGAGATTATTCAAGACTGTGTTTGCATCTTAACCTCATTTACTGCCTTCCACTATGCTGAGCTCTTGTCAGCAGCTCACTGCAGCACATTTTCCCCTTAGCTGGTTTCCTCAGTGGTTCCTGAGGGTCTCTTTAGCCTTCACGATCTCTAACGTCAGGACCTCTTGACTATGTGTGCAACCCACGAGAGGTAGGCCATCATGGAAGGGCAATGTGCCCAGAGCTCCCCTGGACACTTCCATTAGGAGTCTGATGGGAATCCTCCGCGTTTTCCTCTTGCTCCATACACCCTTCCTCTAATTGTTCCTCCCTCCCATTTTTTCTTTTTTCCTTCCTTCCTTTCTTCTTCCTTTAACCTCTTCCTCTTCTTTCCTTTACTCTGTCTCCTTCGCTCCCTTTTCCGTCCCTCTTCTCTCCTTTCTGTTATCTTCTCATACCCTTTCTCTTTCTCTTTCTCTGCATTCTATCTTCTTTCATTCCACAAACACACCTTAACTTCTGCCATACATTTGGTACTGTAATGGGGACAAAATTATGGGCTTTGGAACATCCTTGGATTACTCCACGTGTAATAAAGGACAAAGGCAGGTGAACTGCTGGTCACAGCATGGTGTGACAAGTCCTACGAAAACAAATAACACTGAATGGGCAGCTCATTCAGTCCTCGAATATCAGTGAATTCTGCTTAGAAGAAAAGATATCTAAACTAGGATTTGAAAATGAGTGAATGTGCCAGAAGTAGATATGGCTCTAATCAAATCAAATGGTGTGCATAGAGGTCCAGATGCAAAAGCACCCTGTGTTTCGGATTGTACGTATTTCAGCCAGGTCAGGGGTCAGGGTTTCTAATGTAGTGGGGAAACTACAGGGCCACCATAATCAAGAGCTATATGTATCATATAAAATACAGAACTTATTTCAGAGGGAAGGGTGCTCACTCTTAGCAAACATGTAGGTTACTTTAGAAAGGTCAATGGCTCTTCTTGTGGGGAATGGCTAGGGGTAAAGCCAAGTATGACGAGACCAATTAGGAAACTTTTGCCACAGACCAGGAGGAAAACAGTGGAAATCTAGTGTCATCAGGCTTGGAAAGATAAAGATATGAGAAATTCTAGAACTCAAATTGGTGGATTGAAAATTGACTGCATGTGGCAATGAAGGTGTGGAAGAGAAAAGCATCAATGCTGGAATCCACCTTACCACTCCAGGACAATTAGAGGGGGCAGTCATTTATCTAGAGCTGAATTGGGGGAAATTAGTTGCAATACCAAAATCATCATGGAGAAATATTCCTGAATGTTTCCAGTATTTTTTTTTTCTGGCATAGTTCATCATACAACACCTGGAGGCAGGAACCCAATTCTTTGTAATGGGGAAGCATGCAGGTTCGACTTCATGTCAGTGGTACTGAGGTTAAATCCCACCTTGCTGGGTTGTACTGTGTGATTTTTAAATTGCTACAAACCGGACTTCCTCTTCTATTAAGGGAAAATAACACACACATCGTAAACTGCACATAAGCATGAAGCAAGCTTGTGTATCTAAAGCATTTATCACAATGCCAGGAAAATACAAATCAGCCAATACACTGTTGACTACATTATGATTGATCTGCAGTTCACTGCTTTATTTTTGTTCTGGAGGAGGAGATAACATTTTGTAAAATGTTCACTGAACAGAGAGAAATGAGGTTTAAGTTCTATCCCTATTTTCCCTATTGATCCTCTAGGAGAAATTTTGTGTTTCTCTCTGGTCTGTGGTTTGCCCATATTTATACTTATGACTGTTTCTTTATTGTCTAAGCAGGGTAATAATACAGACTATGGAATCCAACAGCAAAGGTTGTCCAACAAAAGTTCATATAGGATGATTCAACTTTTAGTTAAATTTTTGCTAATTATTTTCTGTGAAACTGTTATACACCAAACGCTGCTATGATTAAAATTTTATTACTTCAAAAGAAGGTTGATCACATTGGAATTTATTTTACCCTCCAACTCAGGTTCTCTTCTGGGATTTCATTTGCATTAATGATGTTGTAATTCTTTCAGACATAAAGTATATATTAAAATTATTATATCTAGTATGTGCTCTGATTGTATACATACTAGTTTTACTTTCCAGTTGATTTCAGACTTTTCAAGCAGATGTTGGAGACTGCAAATATTCTCTTACTTAGCTCATGATTTCCTTCAGCACCTCGTACTGATATCCACATTGAAGGAACTCAAGGTATGTTTATGTCCATAAATTACTGGAACAAATGATATTTGGTATTTTGTTGAAAAAATAAATAAATGAAAAAAAATAATATAAAATGATCTTTGGAAATCTTACATTAAATCTTAAATTAGAATTATTTCTGTAGAGAAACAACCACTTTTTAAAAAAAAAAAAGCAAAATCTTATTCCTTCCTACAAACTAAATTTTCAATATATGTATTTGGCTCATCTTTTTAATAAGATAGGAATAAAAGTCTAATCCTTTGAGATGTCTGATAAGGTTGGTGAAAAGTATATTCTGTCTAGATAATAATGCTTCTCTACGTGCTGATTTCAAGTGAGAAAACATTTCAAAAAGGAAAGAAAAATGAAATTAATATTTTATATCATTACTTACCATAAACTGTGGTCTTTGTAACTTGGAAATTATGGCAAGTGTGATATTGTACTTTTATATGAAAGCATTCTAATGTACATAACTTATGTAAACTAAATGAGAAACATTGAAATTGAAATATTCAGATACTCCAGATATGTAAATCAAAGGCTACAAAAATTATATTTTATAAATTAAGTTTCAATTATCCTCTTCCTAATCATTTATATCTTTATACAGCATTCTACAAAAAATAGGCAGAACTAAAGCAAACATTCCTGCTCATAAATTCATGACTTTTTTCATATCTTATAATACAAGGCAATACCAATCATGATTATTTTAGTCTTGATCTCCCTGCCTTATTAAGTCTCCTTGAGTTTTTTTGTACCGTGGATTTGTAAAAATTATAAATAAAATGAAAAGTAAAAATTTCAGAATCCTGGCTTAAAACTTCAAATGCATTCTATATTAAAATTATAGATATTTCCATTTCAGTAGTAAAGCATGTTATTCATACAAATATTATTAAAATTTTTTCATCTTAATAAATATAGCTAATACTGGATGCAGGTCAGTTACATCTTCAATATTAAAATATATTAGTACAAGGATAGTAAGTAAATTCATAAAAAATTATAAATACTATTATTCATAGGCAAGGTGTTTCTAAAATAATATATCTTAATGGCTTATTACATCTATTTTTAATGTATATATTATTTATCCCTATACATATATAATTTAATGCATTTTGATGAAGAAAAATTTTGTTTGATAGTGGTCAACCAAAAATACATACTCACTAAGTCTATCATTTATAATTATATATATGTGTGTGTGTGTGCATGTGTGTGTATATAAAATCTCCTACATAACTAGAGAAGAGATAAGCACCAAGTATTTTTTAGTATCTAATTCTGAAAATATGTGTAAAAAGACAAAACAAGCAAAATTGTGCATTGTTATAGTTTAGGATGTATATGAAAAGAAAAATTGAAAAAAATAGAATAAAGAAACTTTTTATTTAAATTTCATTAATATTTTAACTGATATACAAAACTGTAAAATTGTACATATTAATGGGGTATCACATCATATTTCGATACATGCTTACATTATGTAATAATTAAGTCAGATTAAACATACCTACCTCCTCAACATTTATCAGTTCTTCATGGTGAAATATTCAAAGCCATTCTTCTGGATTTTTGAAGCATATAGTCTGCTACTGTTAATGACAGTCACCCCAGTGTGCAATAGCACTCCAGAACTTCTTATTGCTATGCAACCGTAACTTAGTACCCACTGATCAACCTTTCCCATCTCCCATCTACTTCTCCCAGGATCTGGTAACCATCATTCTACTCCCAATTTCTACAGGGTCAACATTTTTGATTCCACATATGAGTGAGAAAAGAAAAAAGAGCT
Organism: Aplodontia rufa; assembly: GCA_004027875.1. Taxonomy (NCBI): domain Eukaryota; kingdom Metazoa; phylum Chordata; class Mammalia; order Rodentia; family Aplodontiidae; genus Aplodontia; species Aplodontia rufa. The sequence goes on from PVKS010010161.1 coordinate 36,568, forward strand.
TGTCTCCTGAAATCATTAAGTACTTTATCTTTCTGTGCTCGGCACATTGCACTTAACATAATGGTCTCCAGTTCCATAAGATAGAAAAGTCTTAACGGGAAACTGGTACAGAGTTCAGGATAGTAGATCCCAGGATTAAAGACCTAATTTATGACACTGTAACTCAACTGGGAAGAGTCATCATCAACATGATTTCATAAAGATATCCTGCTCATCCTTAGTTCTTAGTAAACACTTTCCAGAGATAACAGATCAGGGTCCAAGATGGCACCAAATCAGTGTCAACTCTCCTAAGGAATTGTTTCTTTGGTGCCTAGATTTAGTTTTCTAGTTTATTTAGCTGAGTTAAAAGCACATATGAGGGCTGGAGTGGTGGCTCAGAGGTTACGGCTCTTATAGGTTCAAATCCTAGCACCATGTGTACAACTAAGTGTCGGAACAACGAAAGACACATGAAAAACTAAATAAAATTGATTCTCTCTCTATCTGTCTCTCACTGTCCCTCTCTCTTAAAACAATTTTAAAAAAGCACATATGAAGGAGCAATTGTACATATATCATATCAGTAACCATTTTCCATTCCAAAGTTCAAACGAAAGCTAATAAGCATATATGTGAATTAGTAAAAATATTGATTTGTTTCTTCAATAAACATCCATTAAGAACCTGTTATGTACCAAGAAGGAGGCACTGTAGGATCCTCAAGGCAAGGTGCCATTCTTGTCTTAGTTGTTGGTAAATTCCAATCATGTACTTGGCAAGTTGACCGATACAGAACAAGCTCTCAGTGAATGCTGTTCGGAAAGGAGAGCTGAACTAAATGTACATACAAAAAATAACGGAATATTGCAATGCAAGTGCATAATAAATATGGAGAAATTACCATGGGAACTCAGAGTAGGAAGAGATTAGTGAGAGAGAGAGGGAGAGAAAGAGGGAGAAAGCACACACATGGGAGGCCTCATGGATGAAGGGGTGTCTCTCAATTGAGACTGGAAGTTTGGGTAGAAGTCTGACATGCAGTTATTAGTATACAGCACTAGGAAAAAAATTCAACTGCCTGAGGAACAAGGTGGCCAACATACATCAGGGAGGCAGACTGCAGGAACTGCTGGGAGTCCAGCTAGCAGAAGCCCCAATTAAGCGAGAGACTGGTCACTCCACTCTTGCCATGGTTGTACTTTAGCAACCTGCATGATCAAGTGAATCTGAAGTGTCCTGGAAAATCTCTCCTTTTTAAGCATCTGCCAGCAAGTAAGAGATTTGCGTTGTGTCTTCATGTTTGCGTCTTTGACTTCACTGTCATCTCTTGGATAAATTGACTTGATCTCATTTAGGAGATAATCCACTTCTCACTTTCAGGAGTGACAGATATTAATTAAAATAGCATACAAATTCTTTTAGCATTGTTTTCTTTCTTTCTTTCTCTCCCTCTCTCTTTTTTTTTTCTTTTCTATTTTTGGTACCAGAGATTGAACCCAGGGGCATTTAACCACTGAGCCATATCCCCAGCCCTTTTTACTTTTTATTTTGAAACAGGATTTCACTAAATAGCTTAGGATATCACTGAGTTGCTAAGGCTGGCTTTGAATTTGCAATTCTGTTGCCTGGGTTTACAGGCTTGCACCACCATACCTGGCTTTAGCATTGTTTTCTATGTTACTTATATATTGAAACTGAATTTTAAAAGGAGAAAGCTCAAAATTGGAATTCTCTATTTTGAATGACCCTGTGGCATAAGGTTTTGCATTTTTTGCTCTTTTAGGAAAGATTAGCTGTAATATTTTAAGCATCAGTTTTCTTTCAAAGAATTTGTCTTTATGATATTATGGCTTTTGATATCAAATGGATGGAGATGGAAAGAATTATGCTAAGTGAAGTATCCCAATCTCAGAAACTCAAGGGCCGAATGGTTTCTCTCATCTTTGGAAGCTAGAATACATTGGAAAGCAGAATGTTAGACGGCTAAGCTAGTAATAACTGTAAATTGTATGATTTTCAAAGCAACAGGGAGATGACTCCCTAGGATACTTGGAGGAGTAGGGAGGGGGATGGGGGTGGGGAGGGTGTAGGAAGAACTCCTAGGAGACTGGGAATATGGGGGAATCATCTCAGAAGGAGATCTCTGTCCCCCACTAGATATCCATTTAACTCAGGAGTTCTTCTGGGGGAAACAGCAATATGGGGAACCCAAGCTGGGCATCCATGATATGGCATTAGCCCTGGAAAAGTAAGTATATAGACATTGGTTCTTGAATATTTGATAATATTTCTCCCTCAATTGTACTTCTATATCCATCTAATAAAAAAAAAAAGAACTTATCTTTAAATGTGTAAGAACTTTACGTTTGCCTGCCTTTTAGAGAGTTCCTAATAAACCATTTTATAACAGAGGGTAAAATTAAAGATTGTTTATTACAATAAGGAGGAATTTACCAAACATGAAAAATGACACAAAATCTTTTAACCTTGTATTTTGAGTACAAAGGCACCTTTAAGAGTGTCTCCAGTAAGTGCTATACTAACACAGAAGTTTAGTTAATTACAGCCAGTATTCTCACGTACCTTAACTGAGTTTGAATACCAAGCAATTTAATAGTGTACCCCTGGGCATTAATACTTAATGAAATTGGATTCCTTGTTTCTTCTAATGAGCTCATTGCTTTTCTAAATATGGTCATTGTGGGTAAATTATCAATAGCCTTGAAGTTGACACCACTACTGGATTATTTTTTTCAAGGCAGAAAAATCAACTTTTTAGTGTAAAATAAGAATCTGTGTATACACATATCAGACCACTTTATAAGTAATATATATGATATGATTTGGATACTAAGTGTTCCAAAAAATTCATGTTTGAGATAGTGCAAGAAGGCTTAGAGGTTAAATGATTGGGTTATGAGAGTCTTATCCCAACTAGTGAATTAACCCCTGATAGGGATTAACTTCGTTGTAACTGAAGGTAGGTAGGGTGTGGCTGGAGGAGGTGGGTCACTGGGGTTTGTCTTTGGAGTATGTACTTTGCATCTGATGAGTGGAGTCTCTGTCTCTGCTCCTGATGGCAATGCCCTGAGCCACTTTCCTCCACCATACTCTTCTGCCATGATGTTCTGCCTCACCTCAAGCCCTCAGTCTTCTATGGACTGAGACTTCAGAAACTATGAGCCCTGTAATAAACTTTCCCTCCTCTAAAATTGTTCTTGCCAGCTCTTTTAGTCACAGAAGCAAAAAAGGATGACTAAAACAGTATTTAACAGGAACAATCATACATACCAGGAATATTTGGTGAATGAATTAGATGGTATAAAATTATGGACAATCGTCTAATTTTAGAGCAGTGACTTCATATCCACATGATGTAGCTTAAATTAGGAAATTGGATTCCTGTGTGTTTGTTAACTGAGGGACTGTAGGGAAAATAGGCTATGCATAGGTCTGGTTACTTTTCTGGCATAGCAGTTAGTACATACCGTGTCTACTGTATTAGTGTTCTCACACTGCTATAACAAATGACCATCAGCTGGGTGGATTTGTGCAAGAGAAACTTGTTCTCCACTGTTACACTGCTGGTGGGACTGCAAACTGGTTCAGCCACTCTGGAAATCAGTGTGGAGAATCCTCAAAAAATTAAGGATGGAACCACCTTACGACCCAGCTATCCCACTCCTGGGTATTTTCCCAGAAGAGTTAGAATCAGCATATCATAGTGATGTGGCTTCCTCAATGTTTATAGCAGCTCAATTTACTATAGCTAGACTATGGAACCAACCCAGATGCCCCTCACTGGAAGAGTAGATTCAAAAACTGTGGTACATATATACAATGGAATACTACATGGCCATTAGAGAAGATGATTTTATGGCTTTTGATATCAAATGGATGGAGATGGAAAGAATTATGCTAAGTGAAGTATCCCAACCTCAAGGGCCGAATGGTTTCTCTCATCTGTGGAAACTAGAATACATCAGGAAGTAGTTTGTTAGACAGCTAAGCTAATAATAACTGCAAATTGTATGATTCTCAACCCAACAGGGAGATGACTCCCTAGGATACTTGGAGGCATAGGGTGGGAGAAAGGGTGGGGAGGGTGTAGGAAGAACACCTAAGAGACTGGAGGGTGGGAATATGGGGGAATCATCTCAGAAGGAGATCTCTGACCTCCACAAGATATCCATTTAATTCAGGAGTTGTTCTGGGAGAAACAGCAACATGGGGAACCCAAGCTGGGCATCCATGATATGGCATTAGGCCTGGATAAGTAAGTATATAGACATTGGTTCTTGAATGTTTGATGTTTCCCCCTCATTTGTAACTCTATATCCATTTAATTAAAAAAAGAGGAAATAAAAAAATTCTTAATGAAAGAAAGAAAAGAAAAGAAAAGAAAAGAAACTTGTTCTCTCACACTTCCAGAGAGCAGAAGTTAGAAATGTTACAGTGCTTCTGAAGCTTCCAGTGGGGAATTTTCTTCCATTTCCTACAGCTTCAGGTGACTATTGGCATCCTTGCCTTGTGGTCTGATCTGCCTTTGTGGTCACAATGCCTCTTTCTCTTCTGTCTGTGTCTTTCCTTTGTGCGTGTCTTATGAGGATTCTTGTCAGTAGTTTACCACCTACCTGGGTAATCCCTGATGTTCTCCTCATCATAAAATCTTTAATTATATCTATAAAGAACATTTTCCAAATAGAGTCATATTCATAGATTCTGGGAATTAGGATTGAACATGTCTTTGTGAGGGACACCATTCACATTCCATCCATCTCTCTGACTTTCATTATTGTTTGTAATGCTGAGCACAGCCACTGGGTAAGTCATCGTGAGGGCTGAGCACTTTCCTGCTATTTTGTTTTATGTAGGAAATCATTTCCATTGTATATTTTTAATACTTACAACCATCATATCATTATCTCTTTTGTATAGATAAGGAGATTGAAATTTAAAAAAATAGGATCTTTCCCAAGGTTACAACACAGTTATTAAAAGTATCGATTTATATTTAAGGTTTGGGCATATATAAATTCAGATGTTCGCATTCTTCTTTAGAAATCAATGTGTGAGATTTTACAAGATGGATTTTCTGTATTAGATTTTTGGACTCTGTGTTTCTCCTTGTCAGATAATCTCCCATAAAATCCTGAACATCATTCCAGTTTTAACCTTAGAAATAGCAAGCCAAAGTGAGGTTTTGAAGAATAACAGCTGTGGGATGTGTTAGGGCTTATTTCATCCAAAGCTGTCTTCCAATATCCAATTCTGGAATACTTTAGACTGAAACAGATTTGGGTTTTCTTTTTTTAAATGAGTTTTAAATACAGTATCATGCTTAAGAGCACACATGCAGACTGCTGTGTTTAAGTCCTCTCCTTTTATCAGCTATGCTGTCTTAGAGTTATCACTTTCCTGTATCTTTAGTTCCTTACTTATAAGCCAGATTATAATAATATCTCATGAGGTTCTTTAAGGAATAAATGAACTAATAATTTGCTTAAATGGTAATGACTTCAAAAAACAGATGATGCACAGTCATTATTACCAATTCTAAGTATTTTATAAGTAAAGCAATAGTGGAGATACCACATTCAAGACTCTGATGGGGCTGCAAGCAATAGAATTTTATTTGGTCCACAACAGAGTTTCAAAGCAGAGCTTGGGCTAAGAGTTTTCTGGTGCATGGGTTCCTTAATACAATCATCGTTTGTAAAACAAAATGTTTTTAAGTCCCTTTGTTTCCTATCTACACTGATTTAACATCTCCTTTTCATATTCTTTCCCCTCCTTACTCTGATATTTATTCTTTCTTGAGGAAATTTCTAAGTGTTAATTTTCCAAGATAAGTCTTAAAATTTAGTATGCCCAGGTTCCCAAAGTAATGCAAATTCATAAATGAACCTGAAGAAATAATCACGTTAGTTCATGTCATAAGCTTCAGCCCTATGAAGAATACCTGGAAGTGTTTTTCATTGGCATGTTTATAGTAATAAAGCATCTACTGTGACTTACAGCTTGTGGATAAAGGACGGGAAGATTCAGCGCACTGGTACCTCTTAGCTCTAAGAGGGCTTGTGTCATCTGCACATCATTTCCAACTAAAAAAATGGTTTACAGCTGTCAAATTGAATGAAGTTAATGCTCAGTTTGTTTATATACATATCACAGCTCAAATATTTATAATATGTCAGCAGAGCAGGGAGGAAGACGACTTGGGGCTTTTAGTTATTTGTGTCTTCTCAGTTACTGCCTTTCTTTGCTAAATTTAAATTTCTGAGTCTCAGAAAATAACAAACACCTTTCTGCATGAAAATCAGTGTTCATAATGAAGAAAAATTAACATTTGTTCCTAACAGACTCAAGACATTCATAGTTATCATCTATGATTGTACAGATTTTATATGAGTAAATGTCAATTTGTCAATACAGGGACGTGAAATGCATTTGCTCCACATTAAACCATGGCTCGGTGACGAACGAGTCACAGCTCTTTGAATACGTTTAGTTCCGATATTGTCTCTCTTAGCCTTGACTGATTTCTTCACCCCACCCTCATTCGGGAAGTGGATTCGTGTCCTGGCCTAGAAAGCCTTTCACTGTTAGTGCTTAAGGGAACATATTCCAAAATGCATTGTTTGTTGTAAATGAAATTCCCGTCACTCTCACCACCACAGTACTTTGCTCTCAGACAAACAGCCAGGGTCCCTGTCTGATGAAGTGGAGTGAAGTGTGTCTGCATGGTTTCACACGGTGTCTTCTCCAACGTCCAGGTGAGCTCTCAGTGCAGAGGCCTCTGGTGGGAGTGTGTCACAAACGCTTTCGACGGGATCCGCACCTGTGATGAGTATGACTCCATATACGCGGAGCACTCCTGTACGTATGCCTTGACTACCTGCTCAGAAAGGACTGGGAAACAGGACTCAGATACCCACAGTGCCTGTTTTTGTTTTCTGTAATACTAGATTAAAGTCCTGTCCAAGTTGAGGGGTTTCTATGGGAAACTGCCTTTATTTCTGAAATGTGAATTGAAACATATTTTAGCATATTTCATCTTTTTCCATATATTTGTAAATTCCTTGCGTATAAAAATATGTCTGCTATCATTGCGCCTTATATCCAGTAGGCTTGCAGTAAATGCTTTGTTAATTGAAAAGTATTATTTGTGTGCTGTGCTTTCATGATGAGAATTGACAACTTCGATGAATAACATTTTAGAGATAGCTTTGTTCAAATAGGAAGTTTACAGTTATTTTAGTCAAAGATTTTCTAATAGAGAGAGAGTGATAGGCAGAGAGAGGAAGAGGGAGGCAGTCAAAGGGAGACATACAGAATGGAGGGATCTGAGGATTACAAAACCAACACCCCTGGCATATTATTGAAAGGTGATTTCTTCATCTTCCTTGCCTTCAGCTTTAAATCCTAATTTGGTATATTAGCAAGAGTCACACTTCTATAAATAAGGAGATCTCTTAATTACAAATGTTATTGTTGATTCTCTCAGTCCTTTTCCATAGTATTTATTTATTTATTTAAGACATCAAACAGTACCAAGAAATACTAGTCCTGTTATTAAAGAAGGTAGGTTTTAGTCCCTTTGAAGGAAATGGTGGGTGATGGCACCAAATGGCTACTTCTTTTCTCAAGATGAATGAGGAGTCAAGTCTTGGAATGTGACTTTTCCCCTGACAACTCTTTTAGTCCAAGGAAAAGCACTTAGAGCTCTTTACCTGGTATTTAGGAGTTATTCCCTGAAACATTTGTAGCATAATGCATAAGACCTTTTAATAAACTTTTGTTTAGACAACTTTTTACTTCTTTCCTTTTCCCCATCCCCATACTACCCACAAAGAAGCATGTTGTAAATAGGAATGGTAATGTATGTTGGACACTCAGCCTGTTCCAAACGTTCATGCATGACCAGAGCTAAGAAGAAAAACAAAAGATTAAATGTTTAAAAATTTTAAGTACTATTACTTTATGCAAGAACAAAATAATATTATAGTAATTCCACTATACAGATAGAATTTACTAAAATGTTCCTTTTTAGTATTTTGCCTGTCTCATGTTTCCTTTTGTTCTTAATATTTTCAAGTAGTATTAAAGACATGTTGCTTTGCTTTAAACAATTCTATCATATGTTTAAAGATAACAGAGATGAAAATCTGTTTTATAAGAATAAAATATATAAGCTCTCTAGGTTAGGATGTTACCTATAAGGAAATAAAATTTTATTTTTAATTTTTTTTTTGCTGTTTTCAGACAATCACAGTTAAAAAAAAAAAAAAACAACTCTTCTCATTGCCTTCCTAGGGTGTGTGAACCCAGGTGAATATTTGTTTTGCAGACTTCCTGCTGATAAAGAATCCAAGGTGCTTCCCACACATACACATCAGCATATTATCTCCATTCTGCTGCCAAATCTCACAGGATCCCAAGGAAATTCCTTGCCAACCTGCATGAGCAATTTGCTTGCAGGGCTGCTCTCCTAGAACCAGGCTGACCAAGGGGTGCATGGGCCACTCTTAGGAAGGAGTCCTCAAGCTCCTCAGAGACCCTGTGCATAAGAAAGGGCATGGGAGAGAACTAGCAGGAAGAGGAAACCAGAGCTTATGAGCATCTGCATAAATTCAGACCACCCTATCCCAATGGTTCTGCTGGGCCTGGGTGGTCCCAGGTTCCAAAAGGGAGAAAATGTCAAGGGAGGTCCTCCAAAGTATTCATTAGCTTGGAGCACTGAGTGAGAGCCCACTTGTACTTAGCATTTGAAATCAAGAGGATATGCTGAAACAGAAGAAAAATGATATAATTTATTAAGTTTTATAATTTTTCTCCTTCCTGGATTTCTAGAAAAATGAACCTTAGATTTGGAACTTTTAATTTTTTGAAATAATACCAACTTTTGAGATATTACAAATTAAATTATAAAAACAAATGTATATTTGTACATATCAATAAGATAAGCACATATAGTATATTCTCCTAAAAATAAGGTAGGAGAGGATTTTATGTATTGACTCCCTCTCTCAGATACATTATAGAGATATTTTGCTATTTTAAATATGGAAATTGGGCTGCATTTCTTGCAAACAACATATAACTGAGCCCGAATTTTTACCTTATCATTGAGAAAAAATATTTAAAAAACAAGGAGACCCCAGATTACTATGAAAATAAAAAATGATTATTGTACCATGAAAGGAATAAATTTTATTATACTTATCTAACCACCAGTAACAGTGTTGTAGTTCCAACTTCATGGACTTGACTCTCCCTTTGTGATACAATTTCCCTTTGTTAACGTAGCATAGCTGACCCTCAGCACTTAGGAGACTTTCCCAGGTGACTTCTGCTGGTCCACTTCTGTTTACCTAAGCTTCTCCTTCCAGGGCCATGGGTTCTTATTGGCTTTATTGAGCTTTTCAATTGTGCTCATTTGACAATGCAGGATTAAAGGGTTAATATAGAGTGTTGGCCAAGAAGAGTCATGATCCGAAAGGCTGAAAGACAGAGAACGTGATCTGGTTTGCAGAGATGGTATCCTATTTAGGAGCAGAAATGAATTCTTCTCCCTTCTAAAGTTCTTCTCAAGGCTCCCACCAGTCTGAATTGGCAAGAGAAGTCATAAAATATTTTATCCTGTGCTCGTGTGCAAAATTCTAACAAATATTTTAAATATTCCAATAAAACTTCCGAATTTATTGTGATCATTTATTAATGTATTCATTCAATATTTCTTGGGTAACTTCCACAGAACAGATATTTTACCTTCAATGCATTGTTCAGCTACAACACTTGAGAGCAGGAGACAAAAAGGAAAACATTTACTCAGTCCCCACTATGTACTAGATTGAAATCTCCTAGCATGTGAACAAAACTAAATAGGAACAGATAATAGTGTTAATAATTTCATACTATTGGTTAATTTTATTAAAAAATTTAGGGCTACTCATATCCAGGTTTCTGCAAATGTCAAATCCGACTTCCATTACTGAGTTTATGTTAGTGTACATGGTTGTTTGATTTTTCATGTACCTCTGACTTAACATATCTTTTTCCTCTGCCCCTGTTGTAACCACATGCCCTGGTCATCCAGTGAAGCTGGTGGCGACGCGAGCGTTGATGATTACTGCAGACATCCTAGCTGGGTTTGGATTTGTCATCCTGCTCCTTGGTCTTGACTGCGTGAAATTCCTCCCTGAGGAGCCTTACATTAAAGTGCGCATCTGCTTTGTTGCTGGAACCACGTTACTAATAGCAGGTACTAGTTGGGATTAGCAAGAAGGGTAGGGATACTCACCCCAGTTCTTAAGGTGAAGGAGAAGGGTGCTGTTCTGGAACAATTCAATTTAGAGTCATATGTGACTTGCTTTACTAGAAGGAAGAATAAGCATATCTACCAGTCCTATACTCTTTGCCTTTGGAATTAAACAATTAGTCTTTTGTTAATATTTCCAGGTTAAGGTATGCTGGAGTTCCCCAACTGTACTTTAGTCACTGAAAAAGTTATGTAATGCTTTAATTTTTAAAAATATTTTCGTTGTGATTCTTTCTTCTTTTTTAAAGAGAGAGGTAGAGAAAGAAAGAATAAATTTTATTTAGTTTTTCATGTTACTTTCATTGTTCCTACACTTCGTTGTGCACATGGTCCCCAACCTGCGTCCTTGTGCATGCGAGGCAAAAACTATAACCACTGAGCAACTGCTCCAGCCCCTGTTGTAATTCTTTCTAAAGTTAAATCCTAAAGTATGTGCCAAGCTGCCACCTTCTCTTTACCCCTTACAAATTATTTTTAAGCAATGAACTGAATTATGCCAAGTCCTACATACATATCTTCATATGCCAACCCATATGATCATCAATGTAACAATAAACAGATTCTATCGTTAGCTTTCTTAAAAAGCAGATGAAGAAGTGTATCTCTGAAGACTAATATATCAAGCATGAACAATAAACGGGAAGTCCATAAATGCTTTCGTTACATAGTATTTAGTGAAACAGCAAAATTAAAATTTTGCTTAGATTTGTTCTCAACTTCAAAACACAGCCCTCCTCTGTGGCAACAGTATCTTTTCAGGGTCTTCATGTGAGTTAGGAAGGTTTACACTGTTGGAGGAATCGAGGTACAGGAACCTAAGCAGGCAGTGTGAAGGAGTGAATGCGTGGGGACTGTGGAACTGAAGACACTTGAAGATGCGTCTTCACCATCACCATTTCCGTATCTGCAAAACAGGGTGATGTGGGCCAGGAAATTGAATTGCTAGGGTGAAAATTCAGCCAGGCCCAGTGACGCATGACTTTCAGCCCACGTACTTAGAACACAATGGCAGGAGGATTGTACCTTCAAGCCTGAGCAGCTGCTGGCCTTGAATTTGTGATCCTCCTCCCTCAGGCTCCCTAATCTCTGGGATTACAGGTGTGCACCTCCACACCTGGGAAATTAAATTTTAGGAAAATGAGAGTCAGTTAAAAAAATGAAAATCTGGTAGGAATTATTGAAGTAATGTCTAAATTAAATGCTCAGGGATGACTAAATCTTTGAAACCACTATTCAGAATGATTATGCTATCTACATATGTTTTTAAAACTCTATCATATTTTTAAAGTTTGAAAAAAGATATTTCCAAATTAACCTATAGGTAATAGTATTATAGAAAAGGTGTGCCTGTTCACCATTTTTAAAGCAATATATTCATGATTTGATCCTTTAATTATTTGCATTAATCAATTTGAAGAGTGCAACAAATTGGTGATTTCAACAGACGTAGAAGGCTTCTCTGGGAAAAACTGCAAAATTTTAGTGATTTTAGAAACACTCTTTTACAGTGAAAAAGGATGTTTCCCAAATCACTACCTTTCTTTCTTGCACCTAGGCTTCAACATAAAACTTACACCTTTAAAGTAAGGGAAGCTTGGCAGGCATCATTTCAAACCTGTTGATTGTCAGAGAGCATAAACGATGGGAAAAAAATTTTATTTACAGGAAGTAATATTTGTCTATTCTTATATGTGATAGAGATGGTAGATAAGGATTTACTTAAAAATAAAAACATATTTTCCTTCAGTTTTTGTTTTTGGCTCCTACACATTACAATGAACGATTTTAAAAACAGTTTACATATGGTGTTGACTATGTAGCTGGCACAGCGTCAGTTGTGGGTTCAGGAAGAAATAGAATATTCTTAATGAGATACTTGCGACTTAAAAGAAGTCAGTAGAGGATGAACATTTTTGTGTGTGTGTTTGTATGTTCTGCTTTTTTTCCCTTTCTTTGAAAAATATTTTCCTTTATACAATATAGACATGAGCTGTGTAAGGACATTTTGGTCAAGAGAAGACCACATATTTAATGGTCCTACTGTCATAACATGGAAGCACAAGGCCTGAAACATGACTTACGTATTTATGGTGATGCTGGCATGCCAAAACCTATTTGATGATGATAAACGACTACAGGAGTGGCTTGTGTATTCACTATATTATCATTAGAGCATACTCCTCCCTATTAAACATGCTCAGTTTATAACACCAAGAGCAGCAGTCACATACCGCTTCTGCTTAGTGAGTCTCTTCATTGCATCATTTTCTCTTGGGCTTGCTTTAATTTCGGATTGTTTTGTACTTCATGATCCCAAGAGTGAAGGCCATGCCGTATATATCTCACATAGCTCAGGTGGGTGACAGGATGGCCCATGTATGCTAATGTAAGGGCACTCTGTGATGTTCACGTGGTGATGAACTAGCCTGTTGACATGTTTCTCAGGACATATCTCTACAGTTAATTGACGAGTCATTGTGCTAAAATAGCATTAGAAAAGGAAAGCTAAAGTAAAACACAGGGATGATTTTAGGTTTACATGAACAGATAAACACTGCATTATTTCCTTTTTTGCGTATTCCCTTTTATTCATAAATTGACATAAAACTTGGAATAAATTTTAAAAAAATGGAAGGTGAAAGGCAAAAATGAAAGAATTGTGCAAAATGTGAGTTGCTCATAAATCCACAGATACACCGTTGCCTCTTTAAATGACGTTGTGTACTTTGGGTAGCATGCTGGTCTTAGATTTGAATCTGGAACATGCCCCATGTTATCTGACAATCTTCCCTTTCTTTCAGGAGCCCCAGGAATCATTGGCTCTGTGTGGTATGCTGTTGATGTTTATGTGGAACGTTCTTCTCTGATTTTTCACAATATATTCCTTGGTATCCAATATAAATTTGGTTGGTCCTGTTGGCTTGGAATGGTTGGGTCTCTGGGCTGCTTTTTGGCTGGAGCTGTCCTCACCTGCTGCCCGTATCTATTGAAAAGTAAGAATAAAGTAAAATAGCACACTTTCTTGCCTCTACTCTTATCCTTCTCAATCCAATGGAAACAAATCTAATTTATGTGTAACACATTACTTATTTACATTTCTGTTACCATTAAATTTCAGTTGTTTGAAAACAACTGACTTGCAATATTTAAGCATTACTGCCCAGTTGTATATTAGTTGAAAAAGAAAAGTCATAACTACAACTGTGTCCAGTATTCAAATATGTAATGGTTATTTTAAGGCATCATGATCTTTCCTTTACATCTAAGTTCATCCAATAAACTAAAGTTACATTGAGAATTAAGTGGAGAATTGGACTGAAAACTAGAAAAATAATTACCAAATAAATTAATGTGTTACATTTGGTTTCTAAAAAATCTCATTACAAAAACTAAGATAATTTATTTCTTCTTCAGAAAACAAGGAAATTACTTAGCAGAATTTTAAATCTAAAAATTTTCAGGTTGAAAACTTTATAATTTCCCCTAGGATTCTTCATAGGATTCCTAGATGATTTCTACTGAGAAGTATACTCTTGTTCCTTTTTGGAAAAATAAAATGATTTTTTTTTTACTTTTTAAAAAGTTTAGTGAGTCAAACTTTTATATCTCTGCATTATCTTCTTCAAACAGATATTGGGCTTGAGAGAAACTGTCCTTACTCCACGAGGAAGCCCTACTCAACAGCAGGTGTTTCCGTAGCCAAGTCATACCTGGCCCCTCAGACAGAGACTGCCAAAATGTATGCTGTGTACACAAGGGTGTAAAGTCACACGTATCAGCCTGCGTTTGTGTTATTCATCAATCAGTATGTTCAAGTCAATAAAATGGTGGCTCAATCCTGGAGCAGTTATTTACATTTCATATTAAACTAAATTAATTGCTAGCCTAATCAAAAGATTTGGTTCCACCATCACTTCTATTATTCTCTCTACTCTGCTCCAACACTTTCCCATAATTTAAAATAAGGTTGCTAGAATGTGGATATGTTTGTTTCTGATTTTTATGTTACTATTAGAGATGATGGCATGGTAATGTTAAAATAGAAAGCAATCTTTAAAAGTGGATGGGATTCTAATCTTTGTAAGTTCCAACATGCTTTGTCTTTTGGGCCGCTTTTTGGATTCTCAGTGAGGGCATGAATTACTTGATAACTTTGAGGAAGGTTCTTTTTTTTTTTTTTTTCCTGAATTCAAACTTGTATGTCAAAGTCTAGCATTGCTTTGACTTAATTAAAACAGAAAAAGAAAGCATCATCCTCATATACCAGCAACCAGTGGGAGTTAAAGATAGTTTCTCCTTCGCATTCTCAATGTCAAAGGCAAAAGCTAAATTAATACTGGAGTCAGGGGTGACTTTCTGCCTCATTAACATCATAAGAGATCAGTGTATTATTTCATTAGTACAACTTTGCCTATCTAATGCCAAATTATTAGATTGTAGTATTAATAGCTCAAATAGGGAGTTAGTTCACTCAGATAATAATTGAGCATCTAAATATATTACTTGAGTAAACCACACTAGAATTTACCAATTCAAATGCACACCACCACCAAATCCTTACCACCCAGAAGAAAAATATCCAATATATAACAAAATTGAACAAAATGTATGTTGATCAATATAAATGAAATTTCACAACTCTGTACTAAAAATTCAATTTTCCAAATAAAATATGTGGGTTTTGGAGAAAAATAGGATCATATAAACACTTAAAGAAGTCAGTGATTATTATTAATGGCTTTTCATTCGTATTTACAATGTAATCATCTTGAGTTTTTAAATTTGTGTTGTTTGTTAAAACTCTAGAAAACTTAATCTCAAGTTTTTTGATTCCTTGTAATTCACATGAATACGATCAATACTCTTGCAGGAACTTGAGAATATCAAACTAAACCAGAAATTGGTTCTTTGGAAAATTTGAAATTAATTTGTGAATTTCTGAAGATCGAAAAAGAAATGCTTCAAAGGTTAAAAAGCTAAGAATTATGTAAAAATGAGATGGTGGGTTCCAAGTGAGTGGTATATTAAGGTTATTGAAAGAGCTGGAGCAGTGGCTCAGTGGTTACAGCACTTTCTGGCATGCGCATGTACATGAGTTCAAACCCCAGCACTACATACTCAATGATGTCTCAGAGCAAGAGAAGGCACATGAAAAACTAAATAAAAATTGTTTCTTTCTCTCTCTCTCTCTCTTTCACTGTCCCTCTATCTTAGAAAAAAAAAGAAAGAAAATGCTTATGTCCTCGTTCAGTATCTTTTTAACAATACCCTTTGAAACAATTCTAATGTTAGAATTAAGAACAATGAATAATATTATCTATGGATATTATTAACTGTACAATTGACATTTTAAATTGTAGCCTATGCATAGTAGTTATGTGGGTATTATCCTATGCATTTTAAAGCTTATGTTGAATACTTTTTTCTCAACCTTGGTTTTTCTATTTTTATTCCTATTTTAATATTATATGTTATGTCATGTTTTATTCATTCCAATAAATTTCTTGAAATTCTTCTGAGCAAAGACAGGAAATTTAAAAAGTTCATTGGATTATAAAAATACCTTTTTTTTCACTTTAAAGTTTTCATGTGCATGAGAAAATATTTCAGAGGGTTAAGGTGATATACTTGATATGTGTGATCATGCTGAATAGTTTTCTCAGTTAAAATGCTTTGTATAACCAGAGAAGAATATTAAATTTAGGGTTTTAAAATTATTTGAAACATTTGTTCCTAATCCATTATAACTTAACAAAGCATCAACAATTGAACATAATGAAGAATATACGTATCAATTACTGTACAAAAAAATTTAAATAGTGAAAAAATAATAATAATTGGAATAGTGAATGACCAAAATGCCAAGAAAGAAAAAGATAATATAAGTCAAAATAATATACAAATATTATAATGTTGAAACATCAAAATAGTTTATTTAATTCTGGGTTCTATTATTTAATCAAACCTGTTAATTACAATAAGAAAAATTAAAATTGAACAATGTTGTTTACTTCCCCCAAGATTAACTGTTTACCTACAAACATTATATTTTTATAATGAAATGAGGTTTTTGCTATCATACAGTTTGTACATGTGCAGCGTAGAAAATGCAAACAACCAAAAATATGTCTTATTAAAATACCAAGTTACTATATTCTCTCCATCTAGATCACTACTTCTAAAACATGCTTACTATCTGCACATCCTTCTAGATATCTTATTTACACACAAACACTCAAATACATTTATATATATATATGTTTGTTAGCGATCATTTCATACGTGTTGTTTTGTAGTCTAATTCTCCTTTTTGGTTAACAGTCTCTGCCTTTTGTCACAGTACATTTTCATCTTATCTAATATCTGGTGCATATTCAAAATGCCCCAAGCATTTCAAATTACATTACAAAACTGATTTGCCCAAACTCGAATCTACATTTTAAAAATTTTTTTCCTTTTATTTTTGAACAACCATACAAGTTTTTAACAAAATAATATAAAATGTGCATAGTTTCTGGATACTAGATTTACCCCCAGGAGTGCCCCCCCATTACCTACCCTTATCCCTCCCTTCTCTTACCCACAATATCTCTAAGAAAGTATTAGGTTGTATAACAATGCACCTTATTTGGATTTAACACATGATAATAGACCACCTTTCTCAATGGCCAGGGTCTAGTTCCAGCCTCCACAGATGAGTGGAGATATGCGACCCTTGGTTCTCTGGGTTAAGCTGATTTTACTCAGCATAAGTTCTTCCATAGCCATCCATTTACCTTCAAAGGCTGCAATATCATTGTTCCTAATTGCTGTGTAAAATTCCATGGTATATATGTACCACAGTTTTTGGATCCACTCATCCAGTGAGGGACATCTGGGTTGTTTCCGTGATTTAGCTATTGTAAATTGAGCTGCTATGTACATAGATATTGCTGTGTCACTATAATGTGCTGATTCTAAATCCCCTGGAAAAAAACCCAGGAGTGGAATAGCAGGATCATATACTGGGCTCATCTCTAGTTTTTTGAGGATTCTCCACACTGCTTTCCAGAGGGGCTGTACCAGTCTGCAGCTCCACCAACAGTGTGTTAGTGTGCCTATCTCTCCTCAGCCCCTCCAGCATCTATTATTGTTTGCTTTCTTCATTTTTGCCATTCTGACTGGCGTAAGGTGATAGCTTAATGTAGTTTTCATTTGCATTTCTCTGATTACTACTGATTTAGAGCACTTTCTCATGTATTCATTGGCTTGATCAATGTCCTCTGTTGAGAAGTTCCTATTTAGCTCTTTGGCCCATTTATCAATTGGGCTGTTAGTGTTTTTGTAGTTGAGATTTTTGAGGATTTTGTAGATTCTGGATATGAGATCCCTGTCAGAGGAATCATAGTCCATGATTCTCTCCATTTCCGGTGCTGGACAAACTGGTCAGCCACTTGCAGAAAGTTGAAATTAGACCCATATCTTTCTCCTTGCATGAGAATCAAATCAAAATGGATCAAGGAACTAGGAATTAAAACAGCTACCTTGCAACTGAAGGAAGACAAATTAGGTCCAACACGTCAACATTTGGGAGTAAGCAAAGGCTTTCTCAACATGTCTCCTAAAGTGAAGGAAGTAAAGTAAAAAAATCAGTGAATGGGATGCCATAAAGCTAAAAAGCTTTTGTACTGCTAAGGAAACAATCAAAAGAGTCAAGAGGTTTCCAAAGGAAATGGAATCTACATTTCATTTGACTATTATGTTCATTAAGTATCTTTTAATCAAGGTACATTTTTCCACACCTTGTTAAAAAAAATCAATTGGGGGATGGAGCGGTGGCTCAGCAGTTATGGCACTTGCTGGCATGCACAAGGACTCGAGTTTGAACCCAAGCACCACACACTCAATGAAGTGTTGGAGCAACAGAGGCCACATGAAAAACCAAATAAAATTGATCCCCCTACTGTCCCTCTCTCTCTTTAAAAACAATAAATAAATCAACCTTCTCCATTTCTGTAGTGATTCCATTTAGCTTCTTTTCAATGCCTTTCTATCCATTAAATTGGAATTTAAACCTAAAAGCTAGACTGAGTTAATTTAGACAGCTTCTAGAATACACATAGACAGTGTGTCAGCATACCTGCAATCCTAGTGTCTGGTTGAATAAATGCTAAAATGGTCCCCTGGATTAGGATGATGACATCTGATGCCTCCAATATTCAGTTATGTATCTTTTTTCTTTAGTGAAAAAAATGGAGTAGTCATTGTGGTATCATTTTGGAATTACGGGAATATCCCATTACATCAATCATATACATAGTAATTTGAAAAAGTGGTAATCTTTATCTGAGTCAGTTCATTGGTTAAGGTTTGTAGAAAGATGATCTTCTAATATTTTTCATCTGCATCTTTTCATCTACTTTCTGTAAAGAAAGTCTTTTAATTTTCATCCAAGTATAAATTACCCTCAAGTAGTAGGAAAAGTGCTTAATTCTTTTTCTTCTATAATTCACAAATACAAAATAATGAATTGTCTTTTTAGTAGGATGATACATAATTTATCAGTCCAACTGGAATGCTTTTAACAGTAAAAATGAAGGCTAACAAGAATGTTCAAGGTGAAGTAAGAAGATACTGTCTATCAGGTCAAGGAGTAGCATTACGATTTTTCAGTATTTTTCATCTTTGAAGATCACTACATAATCATAGAGTTTTTAACTCAGTGTGTTTTAATCTACTAAAATATTATTTATTTTTATTCTCAAATTATTAACACTTTAGTCTTTATAAGCTTCTTGCAGTAGGCACCTGTGTTTCGTAGTCATAGTCCTATTGACATTTTTTTCAGTGATTTTAATGTTGACATACGTACTGAAAAGAAAGAGTTTATAGCTAGACTAATTCTTTTGGTATAAATATATCTTTACAATTAATATCATACCAACAAATAGAAGATCACCCCTCCCCTAGAAGCTCCCTCACCCTGCCCTTCAGCCATCTTCCAGTTATCCTGTAATTGCCCTACTGATTTCAAGACCATAGATCAGTCTTGCCTTGAGCCTGCCTTGATTCATTCAATATTATGTTGTGAGGTTCAAGATCCATCTGTATTATTGTATGTTGCTTATGTTGTTTGGTCTGTTAATTTTCATTCATATACAGTATTCATTTGCATACATATTCCTCAAATGTTAATATCATTGTCATGGTGATGGATGTTTGGTTTAGTTCTAAATTTGCCTAAGATAGTAATGGTACCAGCATTCTTGAACATGATCTTGGGAGACATACACACTGCCTTCTCTTCAAAGTACCCCTAGAAGCAGGATTGTTTCATCATAGCTGTGCATGTTCAGATGGAGCAGATATTGCCAAACAGTTTTCCAAAGCAAATGTACCAATTTACACTGCTACACTAGCATTATGTAAGGTCTAGTTGCTACAGAACCCTCCCAACACCTAGGATGGTCTTTTAAAAATTTAGCTATTCATGTGTATGTGTGTGTGTGTATGTGTGTGTGTGTATGTGTGTGTGCATGTGTGTGTTTGCTAGTATCAAAAGACAAAAAAGTATTTTTTGACTTTAACCTTTCTAATAACAAATGCAGCCCTGAATGTTTTTTTATACATTATTAGTTATTTATATCCCCTACTTGGTGAATTTTATGTTCAATTTTTTCTTGCCATTTCTTTTTGTGTTGGGTCATTTGTCTTTTTATTATTGATTTGTAGGGATTCTTTACATATTTTTATACAATTGAGTATCTTATCAAAGATATATTTTATAAATATCTTTTCCTAGCTAGTGGGACACATTTTCATTCTATTAATGTTATTTTCTGATGAAGAGAAGTTATTATTATTTTTTTTAAAAGAGAGAGGGTCAGTGAGAGGGAGAGAAAGAGAGAATCAACTTTATTCAGTTTTTCATGTGGCTTTCATTGCTCCAACACTTCATTTTGTACGTGGTGCTGGGGTTTGAACCCGTGTTCCTGCACATGCCAGGCAAGCATTGTAACTGCTGAGCCACTGCTCCAGCTCTGAGAAGTTATTTTTAAGGTACAGTTTGCTCTTTTTTTTTCACTTTAGGGTTTTCATTTTTTTCTTTTCTTTTCTTTTCCTTTCTTTCTTTTTCTTTTTTTCTTCTTCTTTTTTTTTTTTTTTTTTTTTTTTTTTTTTTTTTTTTTTTTTTTTTTTTTTTTTTTTTTTTTTTTTTTTTTTTTTTTTTTTTTTTTTTTTTTTTTTTTTGTGTGTGTGTGTGTGTGCCATGAATCAAAACCTTTTGTGCACTTAGCTGGGTGCTGTGGCAGAGGCTTGAAGTCCCAGCAGCACAGGAGGCTGAGGCAAAAGGATGACTTGAGTTCCAAGCATTCAACACCAGCCTGGGCAACATAGCAAGATCCTGTTTCCAAAAGCAAACAAACAAATAAAATTCACCCAATCATATTTTCCTCTGCTTTCTACTAAGCTATATATTTTAATGATCCTTTATATTTCTTCAATGCAAACTTTAAGTATAATATACACACAAAATGCACAAATTTCAAGTGTATAATTTGATAAATTTTTATAAAAAACACACTGTGTAATCAGCATCAAGATAAAGAAATAATACTACAACAGAGATGAAGAACTTAGTTTTTACCCAGGTCCTAGATAATTCCTCTGCAGCCTGCATGACCCTAGTTAATCAACTGACCCAAGTTTACAAATCATTTTAAGAGAAATATCTAAGTAAAAATAATTTGCTACAGGGTATTGCACACTTCAACTGTATAGCTTTTAAATTATGCTGGTCATTATATCGTTTTCTTGTTTATGGAACTGTGAACTTCAAAATTTTCAAGCATACTAAATTACAGTGTAATGATGAATGTAAAGCTCACAAACAAAAATATTATTAAGTGCAGTTGATTGACTATACACAGGTGCAAATGTATGCATATGCTTATAATCCATAATTACTGGGGACTAAAATCAAGTAGAGCACTTGGTTTACAATGTTGAAAAGTATTCCTTTGATTTCCAGAACTCATTCCTCTGAAAATATATTTGATGCATGCTTCAGATGCCACAGAGACACAATGTTTTATTTTGCTCAGAAACATGAACAGAAATTCCATTTTAAGTGCATTAGAAAAATCCAAAGCTCATTTGGGGACACAAGTTTGCTACTCAATTGAAATTTAAGTGTTTTCGAATGAAATTGTTTTACAGAATCAAATGAATGATGCCACAGCCACCAATTTATTTGCAGATGCAGGATTTTAGGAAAGCATCTTTTACATCCCACCTATAAGGAGACACAGTAGCTTTCACAAACTTCTTTTAGAAATAATAGTAGTTTATTTAGCATTTCTTTTTTAACGGAAAGCCTAGCTGAGTTCCTGAACAAGTAGTTCTGAGGTTTATTTTAATTAGTACTTAATTTAATTATAACCCAGAATTTTAACATGTCTTATTTTCAGTTTTTGTTCATAAAAATTAGAAGATATATGAAAATACTAAATACAGAAAAAATAAAGAAGGTGAAGTATTCTAAATTTTTTTCTGATCATGCAAATTAGGGTAAAAATAATAGAAGGGAAATAATGTTATTTAGAGTACTAGTCTATTTTTGAAGCAACCATCCATAGTGATGTTCACTGGCTTCAGTATATATCACCTTCATTTCACCCTCACTGAGGAGTCAATTAGTCCTAACAGTGGGGATCTAAGTGCCACAGAAAGTCTTAACTAAGTCTTTTTTTCTGAAGAATAAAAAATTCACACATACACATATTTTCTCCTCAATTTTTTAAAATATAAAAGAAACATTTTAAAGGTGGACAGGAATCACTGCATTAGTGATATAGGCATATGAAATAATATTGATTTAGTCCTAGAACAAGTTTTTGAGGCCATCTTGCTTTCCATTCTCTCAATTATTTTTTGAAAATAACAATAAAAATAATAGTCTTCAAATTGGTGATGTTACATACAGCACTATGATGTCTAAGTCTATAAGAATTTTTTGCTGATTCATTTAAAACTGCTTGCATCATTATGTGGGGTAGGTACTATTATTTTAGGCTTAATAGAAAAAGCTGGAAGTTGTCCTGAACTCTCACCACCTTCATTTTCTCATCCAACCAAACATTAAGTGCTAAAGCTTCTAATTCATTAAAAGCCTCCTAAGTCATTTTCTTAGTCCTCTAGTCATCATCTTCATCCTAGCCTGCATCATCTTCTCTCTCCTGGGTGACTGTAATAGCCTCTTCTTTTACTTCCTCCAATTCTCCTATTTAATCCGAAAACCAGGTCATCCTCCTTTCTTTCTTAGGATAAAGTAACACATTTGTAATGTGATAATTCAGCGTGGCCTTGAGTTGGCCTCAGGTACTGCTCCTACCTCCTTTAACCACTCTGTCCCTCACCCGTTACATTCCAACCAGACTGCTTTTCCTATTCTGCCTCAAAGGTCCCATGCTCCTGTTGTTTCTATTGTTCCATTTCCTGTTTCTTCTGCCTGACCCCTGTCCTGTCTTTAACAACACATCACTTCAGGGACGTCTTCCCTCATTGGCACTGGTCTGGGGTAGGTACCGTATCTCAGTTTCCTGCAAGAATGCAAATTCCAAAAATGCAAAACACTTTCAGCTTTGCTCTATTCCCTGTATCCAGCACACTGTTTGACACATAGTAGGCCTTCAATACCTATATTTTTGAAAAATGAGTTAAAAGAAATGAGAATAATACACGGCCTAGAAGAGCTAAGCATCTATTGCATGCAGTTTGGTTTTTTAATGGATTGTTCTTTCCTTTATTCATGCATATATTTATGCAGTTTTATTGAAAAGGCAATCTCTCTATTTTCAAACAGCCCAAGGCCTAGATAGGACAGAGACATTATAAAAAAGGTAAAGTGACATGAAATAATTGCTGTAATGTGGGAATATATTAAATGCCATAGGGAAAGCAATCTCTACATCTGCTGCCTGTGGAGTGGAATGTTTCAGAGGTAAAAGGAGATTTTTAGCCAAGTAGAGAGATGGGAGACGTTTTCAAAGAGAAGAAGTTAGGGGATAGAATTCTATGTAAAAAGAACAACATACACAAAGAAATATAATTAAGAGAAGACAATTAATATTTCCCAAATTTCAAGCAGTTCCCTGTCCCCAGACCATACCTGGGAGGAGAGGACTGCAAAAAATACTTTACAGTGAGGACCATGAGAGGACAGCATATTTCCTGTTTCCAAGGAAGGAAGATTGCCACTTGATGCCAACTTTGGTGCATTTCCTATGTCATATATGTGGCAAAATCATATTAAGCCAGGATTCACCATATAAGAAGTAATTCTGATGGTCCGATCAATCTCCTCACCACATCCTGTCCTTTACACTTTAATCTTCTTTCATATCAATTCTTCTACCTTTTTAATTTTGTTTCTTTATCTCAATATTCTCAGGCTACAGAGAGTATTCAGAGAGTATTTCCAATCTTGTTGTAAGGTGATAAACTGGAAATTAGGCAGAAAAATGTTTCCTGCAGCTTTTAAGCTCAGAAATAATTGTTCTCAGATGCATAGGATTGGCCTTAGGTATGTGGTAATTAACTGGAAAAATATTATATGCAATGCAATACTGATTACCCCATCCATATTCAATTCATAAAATCCGGTGAATTACTCATTCTAAGAACTTTAATAAATAACGTTTCTATGTATAAAAGAGAAAAGTATAAAGCAGAAAACAAAGAAATCACATCAATTATCTCAGTACACAGTTTTTGTTAGTATAGTTGGAAAAATAATACATTTATAAGGTTTTGAAAACATTAAAAAGGCAGAAATAGAAATATTAAACATCTGCCTTGAACAGCCCAATGGTCTTCCTCCAACATCCCTTTCCTAAGAAGTATACCTATCCACAATTTCTCATATCCATTCAAAGGAAAATTTAAATTTATGGCTTATGAAGATTATTTTGAAAATCACCATACTGTGATTCTATGTTTTTCCTTTAAAAAGAAATACTTAAATGTCTTCTAACATTTTCCCACATTTCATCATTTTTTTGATTTGTGTTATATTGTTTTATTACTCAAATTATTTTTTATTTATTAGATGAATATGGAGTTGCAATTGAGGGGGAAACATTGTCAAACAATCAGGAACAAATGTATATATACTTGTTATCTAGGGCTAATGCCATGTCATGGATACCCAGCTTGGGTTCCCCATGTTGCTGTTTCCCTGAGTTAAATGGATATCTTGTGGAAATCAGAGATCTCCTTCTGAGATGATTCCCTCATATTCCCACCCTCCAGTCTCCTAGATATTCTTCCTAAGCCCTCCCCC
>PVKS010010162.1:0-61187 GCA_004027875.1 Aplodontia rufa
ATATGATGTGTATGTGGTATGTGTGTAAGTCAATTTGTTTTTGGTTTTCTTTGTTTTACAAATGAAAAACTAACACAACCTCATCTTGCACGTGAAACTTAAAGTTCCAGCGGCAATTTTGTCTGCGAGGATATAGCTACTTACTAACCAGTTAATGGTAGAGCAGGCCTAGAATCACATTTGGAAGTTGGTGCCTTTAACCACCAAGCCGTTCTATTCAGGCGAGGTGATGGAATTCTCTCTCCTCTCAGGACTGAACAGTGAGGTCTCGAGAGCAGTGTGTTGGTATTAACCATGACAGAGCTGGCGCAGGGCTGCGCGCTAACTTCCAGAGGTTAAGGTTGAGATTTAACTCTAGCTTTCAAATTTGTCCACAGTGAAGTGGAACAGGGGCCAAACAAGTTAGTCCCTGGGGAGACGTCCCCGGCTGGGGCAAAGGGCCTCGCCATGCCCTAGGGAGGCAAACGCTACTTCCATCTTTGGCACTAATTCCTCTTCCATATCTAAAGCTGGAAAGGGGAGAATAATTTTTTTCAACTCTTCACAATTCTGTGTCCTATCTGCTATGGAATAGGCAAGAAAAACAATTAGAGCAGTTTCCTTTCTGTGAAAACTGTCTGAGATAAAGGGTGAATTAACCTTAATTTTTCTAATTATAAAATATATATGAATATATATATGTATGTGTTTACTGAGCATAATTCAGAAATTTCATAAAAGTATAAGAAGAAATGTCGCAACCATTTTTTATAGACAACCGTTGTGAACCTTGTTTCTTTCCTTCCACGGTTACAATGACATATTCCAAGCATCAAGAAAACACTGAGGATAACGTAAGAAACTCCCATGCATCTACCAGATTTATTTAACAAATTTCAACATTTTGCCATATGTTTTGAATTCCCCATTTTTAAAAAAAAAAATGGAACAGGTACTGGACAGGTGGCTCAGCAGTACCGCACTTGCCTGGCATGCACAGGGACCTGGGTTTGATCCCAGCACCACAGACACAATTAAGTGTCAGAAAAACAAAAACCAGATGGAAAGAAATGGAATAAAACACTAGGAATTGAAGCCACTTCTACCCTCTTAAAAGTGACCTGGCTGCTTCTTATCCTTGTTTGGAATGCATCCACGTGTCCACGAACTTGTGGTCTCGGGTGTTTTTAAATTACATCATTAAATCACACTTCTCATTTTGCAACTTGCCCTGTACACTCCATGGTGTTCTCCGATTGCTTCGTGCTTGCACATGTCAGTCGAGTTCGTTCATCTGAACTGCTGATAATGCTCAACTTTATAACGATCACCTGGCTGTTCGTTTATTGTGGGTTCCTGGGTTGGTTCCATTGTCTTGCCGTATACGCAAAGCTGCCGAAAGCATCGGGTGCACCGTCGGAGCTTCTGCTCGGTGTGTTCCAGAGATGAACCTGCTGCGCCACGGGCACGAGCATCCTCTAGTCACCAGCTAGTGCCCATTTGCTTTGAACTCACAGAAGTACCCGAGGATCTCACTTTCATATTTTTGATAGCACCTGGGCGGGCGCTTTATGGTTTTTAAGTTTCTTTCCCACTGCTGCAAAATATCTCGATTTAATCTTCGTTGACCTGATTCTCAGTGAAGGTGATACCTTTCCATTGTTTGCCACTGTTTGGATTTCCTTTTCTGCAATCACCTGTTCACAGCCTTTTTTCTTTTAAGAGAGAGGGACAGTGAGAGAGAGAGAGAGGAGAGTCGATTTTATTTAGTTTTTCATGTGGCTTTTGTTGCTCCGAGACCTCATTGTGTACGTGGTGCTGGGGTTTGAACTCGCGTACTCGTGCATGTCAGGCGGGCGCTGCAACCGCTGAGCCACTGCTGCAGCCCCGCTTTGTCCATTTTTAAAAAATATTTTTTATTTACATTTTTGCAGTTCTGAGAATTGAACCTAGGCCTTACATATGTTAGGCAAGTGAACCAGCACTGAGCATCTCGCCCCCAGCCCCTTTTATTTTTGAGACAGGATCTCACTGAGTTTTCCAGGCTGGCCTCCTGCCTAAACCACACTCTCTACCATAGCTGGGATTACAGGTGTGCACTACTGTAACCAGCTTCTGTATTTTAATTTTTACTAAGATGTAGAAAGTAGTTACATACCTACATTCCAATAACAGTACACAAAGTGTAGTGATGGTAATTGGTACATTCTTCACTTCAGACATGGATCATTCTATTAGCTATTTTAAAATATTTAATTATTGCCAGCCATAGTTATCCTATAACACTATAGAACATTAGAAGATATTCCTCTTCTCCAACTGCATCCCTGTGTCCATTAACCATCCTCTCTCCATCCCTGCCTCCTCCATACCTCTCCAGGCTTTGATAACAATTGTTCTATTCTCTACTTCTTTGAGATCAACTTGCTTCAGTAAAAGTGAGAATATGCAGTATTTATCTATGCCTAACTTATTTCGTTGAACATAACATCCTCCAGTTCCTTCCACGTTGTTTCAAATGACAAGATTTTATTCTTTTTTATGGCTGAGTAATATTCCATTGCACATGCACATTCCTGCATGCACACACGCACACACACAATGAAATAGTAAGAAAATGCTGTACACATACACAAGAAGAAAATAAGTTTTTGCTGTGTCACATTTGGGAAGGCACCCTGTCTGACACAAAAGTAAAGACATATTGTTGTAACCTTTCAAAAGCCAATTTGGCAAAGGATATTTGTTTCCTTCAATAAGGAATTCAGCTTGCGGAAATATGTATCCATATTTTCTTTATTCATTCATCTGTCAATGGATACCTAGGCAGATTCCATATCTTGCCTTTTGCAAAAACAGCCAATAAATATGGGAATGCAGATGTTTCTCTGACATACTGATTTTAAATCTTTTGAATAGGGGCTGGAGCGGTGGCTCAGTGGTTTCAGCACTTGCCTGGCAAGCACGAGGACCTGGGTTCAAACCCCAGCACCATGTACACAACTAAGTGTTGGAGCAATGAAGGCCATGTGAAAAACTCAATAAAGTTGTTTCTCTCTTTCTCTGTCTCTCTCACTGTCCCTCTCTCTCTAAAAAAAAAATAAATCTTTTGAATATATAGTCAGTATTCCATATGCAGGGTCACGTAGTAGTTCTATTACCAGTCTTCTGAGGAACTTCATAATGGCTGTACTAATTTACACAGTCATCAACCGTGTATGGGAGTTCCCCTTTCTCCACATCTTTTCATTTTAAATGTGTGTGCTATTTTTTAATGGTCTATAAATTCTTTAAATCATATGTGCTGCAAATATCATTTCCGTTCTTTGACTTGTTACTCCTTTTACTTGCAGTGACACTAGTATTTTTATGCATATGCTCACATAATTACTTCATACACTGTTTTGTATCCTGATTCCTTCATTTAACATTAAAACAAACACTTTCCCACATGATATTAATGACCACATAACACTGTGTATCCCACAGAACCCAGTTTTGTTTATGCATCCCTTTTTGTTGAACATCTATGATATGTCATATCTGAGGGTAAATTATTGTTCTTGTTTGCTTGTTCTTATTAAAAATAATTCTTTGTTCAATATCTTTATGCATGAAGTTTTGGATAGTATTTCATGACTTTCTGTGGATAAATATTCCCACAAGTTCCCATATCAAAGGAAACAAACATCATTTGCCAGACTGCTTTTTGAAAGATTATATCAATACGTCTTTACTTTTGTGTCAGATAGGGTAGGTTCCTAAATGTAACACAGTAAAAACTTATTTTCCACTTGTAACTGGTTTTGATGCTGCTTGTCACAAGGGTACGTGCCCCTGTGTCACTCAGAATCATTAAAACTTTCTTCTGGGGGGCTGGAGGGTGGCTCAGTGGTTACGGCGCTTGCCTGGCATGTGCGAGTACAAAAGTTCAAACCCCAGCACCCACGTACACAACTAAGTGTCAGAGCAACAAAAGCCATGTGAAAAACTCAATTAAAAAAATTGATTCCCTGTGCCTCTCTCTCTCTCTCTCTCTCTCTCCCCCTCCATCTCTTAAAAACAAACAAACAAACAAACAAAAAAAAACAAAAAAACTTTCTTCTGGAAGTAACTAATGTCACTTCTGCTGATATTTCCCTGGCCATAGCAAATTATGTGACTATGCCCAGCTTCATGCAGGTAAGGAAAGTGTCATCTTACCTTATACTCAGTAGGAAAACCAGAATCATTGTACACAGCTCAAACTTCCAGTGACAGACAAAAGAAACTCCAGAGACATCATTTCAGAAACTTTCTAATAATGTTTTTAAAGAAGAAGAAAGGAGTCATGGTGAGAGGGTGGAGAACATTATCTAAATCAGAGAGTAGATCTGGGGCTCAGCAAACGTGTAAGCAAGAAGTTTGTCTTTGGTGCCTACCCCCACTTCTGAACTTTTAATTGTGAAAAAATTTAGACACACATTTTGTAATAATATTTAGTTACAAAAAAATAGTGCATAGAGTTCTATACACTCTTCTTCCAACTTCCCCCAGTGGGGAAATCTTACACAGCTGTAGCTCAAGATCCAACCAGGACATTTTACACTGGTACAACACTGTGAACGGGACCATAGACCTCATTCAGCTTTCACCTTTTTACACACAGGTGTGTGTGTGTGTGTGTGTGTGTGTATAAATATTTCCATGGATTTTTTTGGTCACTGTTGGGCAATATACACATCCCTTTATTTTTTATCTTTAATATTTTTAGTTTTATGCAATTTTAATCCATGTATAGATTAATGTAACTATCAACATAATCCAGATTCAGAACTCTTCCATCAATCACCCGAAGACATCTCTCAAACTACCTTTTCATATTTGCCCCCTTCCCATTCTTGTCCTCTGTGATTATGAATCAGATCTCCACCTCTCTAGTCATGACTAAATCTCTTAAAAGTGGTTGTTGAGTTAATTGTTATTTCCTCTCTATAGCTGACTATTCTATGGGATAGAGATAGTAGAGTTTGTTGAAATATTAATTTTTTTAAAAGAGAGAGGGACAGCGAGAGAGAGAGAGAAAGAGAAAAAGAGAAACAATTTTTTATTTCGTTTTTCGTGTGGCCTTTGCTGCTCGGAGACTTTGCTGTGTACGTGGTGCTGGGGTTTGAACTTGTGTCCCTGCACATGCCGGGCAAGCACTATATCCGCAAGCCACCACTCCAGCCCTGAACTATTAATTTTTTGAAGGACATTTGGGTTGTCTTCAGCTTTGGGCTGTCACAAATTAAACTTTTACAAACATCCATGTACACAGGCTCTTAAGTTTTTATTTTTCTGGGATGAACACTCAAAAAGAGTGCAGTTGCTGGGTTCTATCTAATGGCATGGTTAGTTTTGTAAGAAACAGCCACATTCCCGAGTGACTGTGTCATTTTACATCCTCACCATCAACATCTGAGAGATCTAGGTTCTCCAAATCCTTGCTAGAATTTGGTATTGTCACTTTAAAAACATGTTTTTAAAGTTTAGCTGTTCTGATAGGTATTATATGGTGATATTCATTATAGTTTTAATCTGAATTTCCCTAATGGTTAACGATGTTGGACATTTTAAAATATGCTCATTTTCCTTCTGTGTTTTCCCTTAATGAAATGCATTTCCACATCTTTTCCCATTCACTAAATGAATTTTTTTGTTTTTAAACTGTTGAGTTTTGAGAGTTTTTTATTCCAGACACAGAACCTTGATCAGAGTCTCAATTTACAAATATTTTCTCTCAATCTGCACCCCATCTTTTCATTCTTTTGACAGAGTTTTTGCAAACATTTTTAATTTTGGTAAAATTCAGTATATAATTTTTATGGATCATGTTTTTGGTGTTACTTAGACCCAAACTACACCTACCATAACCAACATGGGTCTCTGTCTCAGATAAACATAAGCCAGTAAAGGTTTAAGGAGTTAACACTCTTCTTCACATTCAGTCCCCATAGGATCTTCCTCAGAACAAAAGTCTTAGACACTGGAGGAGATTTGGGGCTGGGGAGGAAGGCAGTCCTCCCTGACCAGCTTGTACTACATTTTTCAAGTGGGACAGCTGACAGATGCAACTCGAGCTGGGTATTAAAGCAGCTTCCAGGTCAGCCCTTACTGAGCCCAGCTGAAAATGTCCATGTAATTTACAGAACCCAGGCCTAGAAAAAGTTCTGCTTGCCCCAGTGAGTGGCATCCAGAGAAAGGAAGCGCAGGCCACCTCTTCACAAACCGGGTGGCTGACAAAGTATCCTTCCTGTGTGGTCAATATTTTTAAGCCCTTAACCAAGAGTCATAAGCATTTTAAGTGACATGTTTCTTTTTTTTCCCATAGCCAGTGTTCCCCAGAAAATTGTTTTATCATTTGTTATGTTGTTCTTTGAAAGTCCTTGATAACTCAGAAACTACCTTTTTAGGAAATATCATAGGGCCAAAATTAAAGCCCATCATCAACCATGCTGATATCTGACTTTCTTTCATAAATCATGTATCCTAAAGGTAACAAAATTAATAATTTGATCTTGTGCAAATCTTTGATAATTTTAATAATTCCCCAGGCAAGTGCTAGCTAGCTTTTACAGTCTATATATCTTTTGAAATCTTAAAAAAATTAAATATATCAGAACTAGATGAAAAGGCCCAATTAATCATTTATTAATATTTGCTACCAAGAAAAAAATCCTCTAACCCAGCCATCAAGGATCTTAAGTCATATTTAACATAAGTAGACTTAGTAAGTTGCATGTATCTGTCAAAATATGCACACTGCCTCATCTCTAGGAAAAATGGTTCATTGAACATATTAAGTCTTGTTTCAAACAAATTTTGCAATATCTCAATCTTCTTTTAATGGTTTCTAAAATAACTTGAATTCATTGAGTTTTTTTCTAGGGTAAGATATCTGAAGAAGAAAGGAAAGTGGCCCACTACACAACATAGTTTCTGATATTATTTCTGTCAAGAATTGATTGGAAGAGAAAACAGGTCTGGAGGCAGAGGGATGAATTCAATGACTTCTTGAAGTTCTTGGCAATGGAGTATGATTATGATTATGTTTATTTATTAACATTTATCCTGGGCCATTTTAGTTGATTAGCACAATGCAATTACTAAAAAAAAAAAAAAAAGAAGCTAAAAGTTCTGGGAAATCTCTACATTGCTAGGAAAGGCTAGATATGATATCATTTCTGATTTTCAATAATTTAATTAAAATAAACAAGCATATTACCTCCATGGTACAAGAGTCTCTTAGCATAGTTAGGATTTGATGAAGAATTCAGTCTAATTGCTGAAAGTAGGGGCAATAAGAGTTAGTGATCTCAAGTTCTTTGCTAATTACTCATTGGAAACTTCTCTGTCCATAAAACAAGACATATCTTCTTTTTTTTTCCCCCAAACATTTTTTTAGAAGTATATAGAGATACAATTGAGGGGGAAACATTATCAAATCATCAATAACCAATGTATATATACTTTGTTATCCAGGGGTAATGCCAAATCATGGATGACCACCTTGGGTTTCACCTGTTGCAGTTTCCCCCAGAAGAACTCTTGCATTGAATGAGTATCTCGTGGAGGAATGACATCGGCTTCTGGGATGATTCCACCATATTCCCACTCTCCAGTCTCCTATGAGTTCTTCATACACCCTCCCCATTCCCATCCCCCTTCCTACACCTCCAAGTATCCTAGGGAGCCATCCCTCCATTACGCTGAGAATCATACAATTTGAAGTTATTATTAGGTTAGCGGTCTACCCTACTGCTTCCCCATATATTCTAGTTTCCACAGATGAGAGAAACCATTCGGCCCTTTAGTCTGAGACATATCTTCTTAAAGTGAGAGCCATGGATGACATGAGAGTGTGTGTTTTCTGTGCTCTCCACTTGTCCTTGATGGGTCAAGTCTTGAGACCACAGTCTTGGACACCCAGGGCCAGACTTGAGTGGAGGCTGAGAGGGTGGGCCTGTTCATCCATGAGTGGAGCACCAGGAGGATCTTAGCCAGATGAAAGACCTTCTGTGGGCTGGAGTGGTGGCTCAGCATGCCCGTGTACGCAGGTTCAAACCCCAGCACCACATACACAACTAAGTGTCTGAGAAACGAGGGCCATGTGAAAAACTCAATAAAAATTGATTCTCTCTCTCTCTCTCTGTCCCTCTCTTAAAAAAAACAAATAAACCTTCTGTGTTTTTGAAATGCTAACTAACATTACTCTTCTGAAGGAGATATAACCCTTGCTGAATGGACACCACTTTAAAACTTTGGGGCTGGAGTGGTGGCTCAGTGGATGCAGAGCTTCTCTGGCCTGCATGAAGTTGCGGGTTCAAACCCAGCACCACGAACACTACAAAGTGTTGGAGCAATGAAGACCACATGGAAAACTAGATAAAAATTGTTTCTTTCTCACTGTCCCTCTCTCTCTTTAAATAAATAAATAAATAAAACTTTGAACCTATTCATTGTTACCAGCTTAAAATGAATAAACAAACAGATTAATCTTCCACATCATTTCTTTAGAGCAGTGGTTCTCAAAGTATGATATGGGGACCCCTGGGAATCTCCAACACTCCTCTGGTGCATCTATGAGATTAAAACTAGTTTCATAATAAATAATGCACTTTGTACTTTGTTCATGCTGCTTCTTTCTTATTGTACAGTGAAATTCTGTAAAGTTTGCATGATATACTACTGAGATGCAGAAGTAGATGAGAGGGCTCAGCTGTCTTCTGTTTAGCCTACTATGAAAGAAATTTGCAAAAATGTAAAATAATACCACTATAAATTTTTGTTTTGGAAAACATTATTTTCATCAAAGTATATTATTTGTGTTAAAGTTTCATGAATTTTATTGTTATTCCTTTACAAAGTACTAAGTGAATATTTTAAAATTTTTTCTCAGTTTTAATTTCTAATGTGGAAAACATCAATGGATATATCACACAAAAACAAACCTCTTTAGAGTCCTCAAAATTTTTTAAGTGTGGGGCTGGAGCGGTGGCTCAACAGTTACCGTGTTTGCCTGGCATGCGTGAGTGCCCAAGTTCAAACCCCAGCACCACGTACACAGCAAAGTCTTGGAGCAATGAAAGACACATGAAAACAATAAATAAAAATTGTTTCTCTCTTTCTCTCTCTGTCCCTCTCTTTAAAAAATATTTTTTAAGCGTATAAAGGAGGGGCTGAAGAGGTGCTCAGTGGTTAGAGTGCTTGCCTGGCATGCATGAGGATCCAAGTTCGAACCCCAGCACCATGTACACAACTGGGTGTCAGAGAAACTAGAATCAGATGATCAATAAATAAAACTTGATTCCCTCTCTCCCTCCCCTCTCTTGAGAGAGAGAGAGAGAGAGAGAGAGTACAAAGGAATCCAGGGACCACAAGTATTTGCTGCAGAGAATATCAGAATGGAAAGGAACCTTAGCAAATATTAGGTTCCTTCAGCTCCTTTACAGATTAAAATCTGATCCCTAAAGAAGTAGGATGACCCACCTGGTGTTCTGTGTTATAAACCACCCTGAAAGCTAGTGGCTTAAAATGTAGCAACCATTCATATTTCTCTCACATCTGCAATTTTGACTTAGTTAAGAGGGCGGGGATGATGTCTCTGCTTCATATGACTTCGGTAGCTTCACCTGGGGTGACTCAAATGTCTGAGAACTGGATCGACCGGAGCTTGCCACCCTCACCCTTTCTCCCGCCATGGTCATGCTAGTGGCTCCTGGGACTTCCCCACAGAGTGAGCAAGACAAGAAGTTGGTGTAAAAACAGCAAGGCTCCCTGTGACCCAGATTTGGAAGTCCCAAGCTGCCACCACATTCTATTGGTCAAGCCAGCCACAGAGAACAGTCCAAACTCAAAGGGAGGGAAGTTGGATTCCACCCGTAAAGGGGAGGAGCATCAAAGAATTTGTGACCTTAAATCTACAACACCTGATGTGCTACAATTGGCATTAGAAGTACTGGAACTAGAATTTGGATGCCCTGGTTCTTAATGTGCACACAACTTGAACAGTGGTGTGCGAGAGGTGACAATGACCAAAGAGAGGGGCCTTGTGTGGATGTTTTAGTGGCCCCAAGCACCCCTGTAAGGGGCACAAGCATGTCAGAACCTGGAAAGCAGGCTGCTAAGGAGGACAGGAGCATGGACTCTGACACAGAAGAGAAACCAATTCCTGCTTAAGGTGCTCAGCTCTCCCCATTAGTTGTCTCTGTTTTTGAGAGGGCAAGTTTGACCTGTGGGTTGCCCACTCCACCTCCAGAGAGCTCTGTTAGAAAGTTCCACTGAGCAGATATCTGTTTCCTTCTGACTTCTACCCAATGACCTCATAGCTGTCTTCTGTGCTGCCCTAGGGTAATATTGCCAGAGGCTTCTGCTTGCCTTTTCATGGTGACTCTACATCTACTCTAGTCCCTGTAAGTTCCTCAATTACAGGTTTATGACTGTTTTTTTTTTTTTCAGTACTGGGGATTGAACCCAGAGGTACTTTGCCACTGGGTACTTTACCCAACCCCCCTGGCCTCCATCTTTTATTTTAGGCAAGACCTCTCTAAGCTGCTGAGGCTCTTGCTAAGTTGCTGAGGTTGGCCTCAAACTTGTAATCCTTCTGTCTCAGCCTCCCAAGTTGCTAGGATTATAGGCCCAGGTTTATTATATCCTTTTGCACTTGATCTTAGCCAAAAGTCTGAGAAGTGATTTATTATAGTTTTTCAAACTTCTGTACCTGTCAGGGCCTTTTCCTATAAATTATCCCCATGTCATGGTTTGAATAAAATGTGTCTGCCAAAAGATCCTGTGTTAATGCAGGAATGTGAGATTGGACTGCAATTGGATTGTGAGGGCTGTAACCTATCGGTCCATCCTAATTTGAATGGACTGACTGGGAGGTAACTGTAGGCAGCCGCGCAGGCGTGGCTGGAGGAGGTGGGTCACTGGGGCTTCCCTTGGAAGGGTTGCTATTACTCCTGGCTCCTTCCTCCCCGCCACCTCTCTCCCTCCATCTCTCTTGCTCTCTGCTTCCCTGCTGCTGTGAGAGGAGCAGCTTCCCTCAGCTGGGCCCTTCCCCCATGACACGCTGACTCACCAAATAAATAAATAAATAAATAAATAAAAATAAAACAACAATAACAACAACAAAATAAAAAACCCCAAAAACCCAACCCACAACTAGCTAAAACTCCCCATTTGTTAATTGCTCTTTCACATCATGCAGATCTAAACTTAAATCTTTCTCTGTCAACTGACTATGCTGCTTCCATGTAGCTTGGATTCTGGGTGTGTTTGTTTGCTTTTTTATTTACTCAGCTCTAGAAATTTACTTTCATCCCTAGAAATTTTAGCGGAATAAATCCAATCTGCCAATACAGTTTTGAATCCAAACTCTGTGACTATGTCTATTCATTACTTAGCTCTGTATAATTTTCAGATTAGTTAAGTATTTGCTTTATATTATTACTTAGACCAATGACAAAAATGTTGAACCAGACAGAGCCCTATGTCACTCCACAAAAGACCATCCTCTATGCTAACATCAATCTACTAATCAGCATTCTTTGGGTTCATTTATTCACCTAACTGTTGTTAATTCACCTAATGGTACTATCACTTAGTTCATATTTCTCCATCTTGTCCATAGTGATATCATGATGGGCCTGGACAAATGCCCCGCTGAAGTCCAGATACATTACGTCTACTGCATGTGGCTGTTTTCTAAATCCACTAACCCTGTCAAAGGAAATGAAGCAAATCAGACTCTTATTCAAATACGCCATGCACTTCAATGATCCCGAGACTTTGCTCATGTTCTTTTCTCTGCCCAGAATCTCTTTCTATTCCACCCTGTCTGCCCAGTTCTGTTGCTCAGATGTTACCTCCTTGATGAAGCTTTTCTCTTTGACTTCAGGCATATTTGTTTCATGCCTGATTTATTTCCCCAAGAGCATCGTGTCCCAGTTATTTATTTATTCCTATCCTTCTCTCCCTCATTTAGAATGAGCCACATATTGTTTAATAAATGTTTGATGACTTTAGTTCAACTAGATCCTGGTGCCTACAGTCTCCTCCTTTCCGTGATACTCATAAATCAGTTATTTCTGAAAACCAATCTAGCACCCACAAGGTGGTCTCTAAACACTAATTCCCAATAAAAGGAACTAGGGCTCTTGGGGAAAATGGCTGATTCTAGCTCTAGGCAAAATACAAAAGATAAGCCTAGACTGTCTTTGGTACCAGAGACCAATAAAGACTCAGCAAAAGAACTGTGATGCCAAAATCAGAGGTTCCCACTGCTCAAAGCTAGGGGAAGTATCCACAAAAATAATTACTGAAATGAAAGAAAATATATAAAATATGTTTAGACTAATAAGTGCATAAATCTATTTTTTTAAAAAAATCCACAGATGATCTCTGAAGGATGCCTGGGAAATAACTCATTCTTAAAGCTGATAAAATAGGGGAAAAGTGTATAGTGTGGAAGAAAGATAGCCTGTTCAACAAATGGTGTTGGACAAACTGGACAGCCATATGTAGACAACTGAAGCTGGATCTTTATCTTTCGCCCTGCACAAAAATTAAATCAAAATGGATCAAAGACCTGGATATTAAGCCTACAACTTTAAACTCACTAGAAAAAGAAGTAGGGTTATCACTACAGCATATAGGAGTCAGCAGCTACTTCCTTAACAAAACTCCCATGGCTCAAGCAGTAAAGTCAAGAATAAATGAATGGGATGCAATTAAACTAAAGTTTCTGTACAGCCAAAGATCTAGTCAAGAGCACCAAGAGAGAACCTACAGAATGGGAGAAAACCTTTGCCTGCTATACCTTGGACAGAGGGCTAATATCCAGAATATACAAGGAACTAAAGAAACTAAACTCCAAACTCACAAATAATCCAATCAATAAATAGGCTACAGATCTGAAAAGAAACTTCTCACCAGAGGAGGTCCAGAAAGCCCATAAATATATGAGAAAATGCTCTATTTCATTAGCTATAAGGGAAATGCAAATCAAAACTTCAATGAGATACCACCTCACTCTTGTTAGAGTGGCAAAAATGAAGAATACAAACAACGACAGATGCTGGAGGGGCTATGGGGAAAGAGGAACACTGTTACACTGCTGGTGGTACTGCAAACTGGTTCAGCCACTCTGGAAAGCTGTATGGAGAATCCTCAAAAAATTAAGAATGGAACCACTTTTACGACCCAGCTATCCCACTCTTGGGTATTTTCCCAAAAGAGTTAGAATCAGCATAGTATAGTGATGTGGCTTCATCAATGTTTATAGCAGCTCAATTTACTATAACTAGATTATGGAACCAACCCAGATGCCCCTCACTCGACGAGTGGATACAAAAACTTTGGTACGTATATACAATGGAATACTACTTGGCCATTAGAAAAGACAATATTATGGCTTTTGATATCAAATGGATGGAGATGGAAAGAATTGTGCTAAGTAAAGTATCCCAATCTCAGAGACTCAAGGGCCAAATGGTTTCTCTCTTCTGTGGAAGCTAGAATACATCAGGGAGCAGTATGTTAGACGGCTAAGCTAATAATAACTTCAAATTGTATGATTCTCAACGCAACAGGGAGATGACTCCCTAAGATACTTGGAGGCATAGGGTGGGGGACAGGGTGGGGGGAGGGTGTAGGAAGAACACCTAGGAGACTGGAGGGTGGGAATATGGGGGAATCATCTCAGAAGGAGATCTCTGTCCTCCACGAGATATCCATTTAACTCAGGGGTTCTTCTGGGGGAAACAGCAACATGGGGAACCCAAGCTGGGCATCCATGATATGGCATTAGCCATGGATAACTAAGCATATATACATTGGCTCTTGAATGTTTGATAATGTTTCTCCCTCAATTGTAGTTCTATATCCATCTAATAAAAAAAATTAGGGCTGGAACCACCTTATGACCCAGCTATCACATTCCTGGGTATTTTCCCAAAAGAGTTAGAATCAGCATATTATAAAGATGTGGCTTCACCAATGTTTATAGCAGCTCAATTTACTATAGCTAGACTATGGAACCAACCCAGATGCCCCTCACTTGATGAATGGATAAAAAAAAAAACTTTGGTACATCTATACAATGGAATACTACTCGGCCATTAGAGAAGACGATATCATGGCTTTTGATATCAAATGGATGGAGCTGGAAAAAATTATGCAAAATGAAGTATCCCAATCTCAGAGACTAAAGGGTCGAATGGTTTCTCTCATCTGTGGAAGCTAGAATACATGGGGAAGCAGTAGGGTAGACGGCTAACCTAACAATAACTTCAAATTCTATGATTCTCAGCATAATAGGGGGATGGCTCCCTAGGATACTTGGAGATGTAGGAAGGGGGATGGGGAGGGGAAGGGTGTATGAAGAACTCATGGGAGACTGGAGAGTGGGAATATGGGGGAACCATCTCAGAAGCAGATGTTATTCCTCACAATATACCCATTTAATGCATGAGTTCTTCTGGAGGAAACTGCAACAGGTGAAACCCAAGGTGGTCATCCATGTTTTGGCATTACCCTGGATAACAAACTATATATACATTGGTTACTGATGGTTTGATGATGTTTCCCCTGCAAATGTATCTCTATATACTTCTATAAAAAAAAAGGGAAAAAGTTTGGTATTTATCCTGTCAATAATACTGGTGACAATGAAACTGGTAAAGAGTGTAGTGCTGATGGTGGTGGTGGTACCCAAGAATCGGTAAAGAAACTTTTTCTTTTTTTTTTTTTCAGGGCTGAGGACTGAACTTGGGGCCTTGGGCGTGCTAGGCAAGCGCTCTGCCGCTGAGCTAAATCCCCAACCCCAAGAAACTTTTTCTTTATAGCAGCATTCTAGACAGTTAATTAACAGGGTATAATAAAATATAATAATAATTTGATTATTTTGTACTTCCTAAATAAACCTAGGCAACAACAATCAGTGGCTCCTAAAATATTTAGGTAAGGAATGTCATAAGAGATGGTCCCTGCTGCTAACACTCAAATCCCATGGATCAATTCAGGTCAAAGTAGGAAAGACGACCATCCTGCGGATATGGAGCAATGGGAGATACATACCACCACCGATGAAGTAGCCTTACAAAAAACTTGAACATGAATCTGTACAAGCCATTAGATGCAACTACCAGTCTACAGGAAATAAATAGGAGTTAGAGTGAAATAACAGCACAGGGAGACTCTCAGCCAAATCCAGAATGTGGGAAATTCCACAGCATGTATGACCCATTTTCTTCTAAAATAAATGTTAAGGACTGGGGTGGAGCTCAGCACTAGAATGCTTGCCTAGCATGTGTGAGTCTATGAGTTCCATCTCCAGTGCTGCAAAATATAAATAAATCAAGTAATAATAATAAAGCAAAATAGTAAAATAAAATAAATTATAAGGAGAAAAGGGGAAAGGGAACCTATAGATTAAAAACATTTAGGGTCTGGAGCAGTGGCTTGTCAGTTACTGCACTTGCCTGGCATGAGAAGGACGTGAGTTCAAACCCCAGCACCACATACACAACAATGTATCAGAGCAATGAGGGCCACATGAAAAACTAAATAAAATGGATTCTCTCTTTCTCTCTCTCTCTGTCCTTCTCTTTCTTAAAAAAAAAAATTAAGAGCCATACACATGAAGTAATGCATGAACCATGTTCAGATTCTTATTCAAACTAACTAAAAAAATTTGTGAGACAATCAGAGAGAATTGGATACTGGGAATATTAAGAAATGGTTCATATTTTTGGTGTGATAATGGAACTGCGATTGTGTACATAGCAGAATTCCTATTCTTTAGGGGAAGTATTGAAATATTTAAGGAGGGAGTTATATGATGTTGGATCTGCTTTGAAATTAATGAGCAGTGGGGGTCAGAATGGAAGACTGTGTGCTACAAGGTTGGCTGAGCCGATAACATTATGTGTGGGTGAGGTATGTGGCTGATGTTTCCCGATGCTGTCCTCTCTCCTTCATAACGTGTAAAATTTCCCATAATCGCTCTTTAATCCAATCTAAAAATTCCCCTGAAATTGTCCTTGAAGTCAGTGGCCTATATTGTTTTTGGAACCCACTTCCCTTTCTGAAAACTAAAGTGCTCGCCCTAAAAGCAGTCTTTTCATTTCTGCTTCTTTCCTAATGGCTCCACAAAATCCCAGTCATTGTAGGACCCCAATGTCACATTCTCTCAGTCTCCAGTTAAAGTGCTCAGGACCCTTTCCAGTTCTCACTGTGCACATGGGGTCTGGGTCCCTGTTACTGATGTTCTTGCTAATCCTTTCCATTTTGACACTCATTCTCTTTGACAGAAGAGACAGAATTAAAATAGGAGTTTTATCTAGTTTTCTTTATCATTTCTCAATATTGAAAAAAAAATCAATCCCAAGTACTGAGTTTTTCCCTTTTATCATGCAGCTCTAACATAAAGAGGTCTCTTTGTATTGTTACATTTTTATTTGTTAAAGCTGGGCTTTGGCATTTCAACTCCATTCTTATAGGTCTGTGTTATTATCTAAAACTACCTATTCCTGCTTTCTTTCTTTTGTACAGGATCGTTAGTTTCATTAGGCGGCCTCTCTCCCTTCTTAAGAGGTCTTGCTCATTTACAATAGCACTATAAAAAGAGAAGGGCAAGACTTTTT
The DNA here is from genome assembly GCA_004027875.1 of Aplodontia rufa. Taxonomy (NCBI): domain Eukaryota; kingdom Metazoa; phylum Chordata; class Mammalia; order Rodentia; family Aplodontiidae; genus Aplodontia; species Aplodontia rufa. The sequence continues at coordinate 16,647 of PVKS010010162.1, forward strand.
GTTGGTATTGCACAGTGTTGCTGAGCATTGGACTGCTAATAATGTCACATTCCAAGCACAAACTGGCAATATGTGTGAGTTTGCAATATGTGTGCAAAGCCTTTTAACATATAGGTACTCTTATGACCAAGGACGTTCACCTTTAGGAATCATTCCTAAGTATATGGATGTGCAGAGACTTAGGTAAAAGGGTATCCAGGGAAGTGAATTTTTTTTTTTAAAGAGAGGGACAGTGGGAGGGGGGAGAATCAATTTTATTTAGTTTTTCATGTGGCTTTTGTTGCTCCAAGACTTCGTTGTGCACGTGTTGCTTGGGTTTGAACCCAGGCCCTTACACATGCCAGGGCGTAACTGTCGAGCCACCACTCCGGCACACAGGGCCGTGTTTTAAACATATTTTAAAAATCAGAAAATTCCTAAATGTCCAACAAAATGAAGTTGACCAAACAAACTAGGGTTTATCATTCAGTGGACTACCACGTAGCCATAAAAACAATATTGGAAGAGTATTTCCTAATATGGAAAATATTCATGATACATAATGTTGGGGTGAAAGAAGGTTACAATGCATTCCGTCAAGAATGTTTAACTTTGGGGCTGGAGCGGTGGCTCAGTGGTTTTGGTGCTTGCCTGGCAAGCACGAGGACCTGGGTTCAAACCTCAGCACCACGTACACAACTGAGTGTTGGAGCAGCGAAGGCCATGTGAAAAACTAAATAAAGTTGTTCCTCTCTTTCTCTCTCTCTGTCCCTCTCTTTTTAAAAAAAAAAAAAAAGAATGTTTAACTTTTTAAAAAAATTACAGATTATAGTTTATTTAAATATATATATACATACATAGAGGGGCAAAAAGTCATGTAAGAAAGTTAGTTTATCTCCTTTTATTATTTTATTTTTGGCTCATACATGCCATAACATTTTCTACAATGGATATTTATTACTTTGAAATAAGAAAAATGAGTAATTAACAAAAATAAGAAGGTGGGGTTAGGGGTATTTCAGTGGTAGAACACTTGCTTAGCAGGTGCAAAGCCTGTACTGGGAAAAAAGAAAGAAAGAAAGAGAGAGAGAGAGAAAGAAAGAAAGAAAGAAAGAAGAAAAGAAAGAAAGAAAAAGAGGCGACCTGGGGCCTGTCCTGAACACATCACAGCTCTCTCTTTGTTGGACGCAGGTGATCATCTCTCAAGGGCAATGAAGGACCTCCCCTTGGAGCACTTTGCTGCCTGGTCTCCATGCACAGAGATGAGGGAATACCTTCCGTGGCCCCTTTGGATATAAGAGTTTCTGCAGATGGTAGTAAGACTGCTGTCCAGTGGATGCCGAAGAAGAAACGACCCAAGAATGTGGGCCTGGCATGGGAAGACCAAGAGGCCCAGTCTGGCCTTGGCTCTGTCCCTGGAAGGGCCTGGGCCCTGCCCTAGGGTTGTGGGAGCCTTTGTGGCTCACCTCACAGCAGTTAACACTGCTCTTTCAAGAGGTCTCCTTGGGGCCTGGGTTAAAGCTGTTGGCCTCTGCTCTGCAGTCTCTTGTGTGACTCACTGTGTTGTTTTGTCTGCTATTATGTCCCATTTCCTTCTAGCAGCTCCCTGTCTCTTCTTAAAAATCCATCTTCCTCCTTCCTTTCTTTAAGTCCAATTTCAAATGGTTAAAGCTCATGAATAAGCAAGGGAGTCAGCAGCCAGTCCATAATTAGAACCCTTAGTCTTGTAATTCTCAAGGCTACTGTTTGACTTATCATGGCAAACAAACAAGCAGACAGAGGAAAAAAGAAACAAGCATTTAAAAAGAAAGCCAGACGCAGTGACACATGGCTGCAACCCAGCAACTCAGGGGAGGTTGAGGCAGTGGATTGCAAGTTCAAGGCCAGCCTGGGCAACTTAGTGAGAACTGTCTCAAAATAGAAAATAAAAAGGAATGGAGATGTAGCTCAGTGGTACAGAGCTCTTGGGTTCAATCCCTAGTAATGCGAAGAAGAAGAAGAAGAGGAGGAGGAGGAGGAGGAGGAGGAGGAGGAAGAAATTAATATTCTCCATTATATCTAAGAGGGGAAATACTACAAACATGCATCATTGTAACCATTTTATTGTCTCTGGCTCCTGAGGTCTAGGACACATGGTGCCTGTCCCTAAGTACTGGATTGCATTTGTTTCTAAATTCTGAATCAGCTGAAATTCACATTAAAATGCATGATGCTGCAGTGCCTTACTGGCAAAACCCGCAAACTTCCTAAACAAAACGATATGAACAAACAAACACAACAGGGTCCTTTGAAAACCCAGCAAGGAAAGTAATTTTAGACACTTTCAATTTTTCATCCACTTTTAAACATCTTTCAAGGCTGAGCCGTTTAATGACAGTGAATGACTCCACTGTTCCCAACACACCTCTCAGGGGTCTCCCTGGGCTGACTAAAGTGCAAGACCCTGTTACTTCTGAGGATGAAGATAATCACTGTCCTCTCCCCTTCTCCGACTTGCACTCTCATCCAGTCTCTAAGTACCTCCTTTGTTTCCCAGCTATGCACTGCCCTGTGTTTTCTTTCTCTTTTTCTTTTTTCTAGGAGAGAGAGAGAGGATTTTTTTTTTTTTTTTTTTTTTTTTTTTAGTTTTTCATGTGACTTTCGTTGCTCTGAGACTCCGTTGTGTACTTGGTGCTGGGGTTTGAACTTGTGTACATGTGCATGCCAGTCAAGTGCCATAACTGCTAAGCTACTGCTCCAGTTCTTTCTTTCATAGAGAAATATATGTAGAGGAGGCCCCTAGACACCTCTCCTACCAAGCCAATTAACAGAAAGTTAGGATAAATGTCTATTCCTGCTCCCTGACCCAACAAAGGTCTCTCCCTTAATGGAACAGTGACAGATCCAATGGCCAATCCAGCATGGGCTTGACCCTGCCTGTGTAGTGCCCAAGCTTTCCCATGCTACACTGCTGGGGATCCCCTTTTACCCTAGCAGCTCCCCTCCCACTCAGACCCTTGCAGTTCTTGTGTTTGCTCCCTTGCCAGATCAGCTCTCAAGACAATATCTGTGTGGATTCCTGTTGAGGGGCACACATAAGTATTATTGGGTGAAAATGGCTGGATGGAGTGGATGAACGTTTGGCGCCATTAAGTGCGGGCAAGCCCAGGGAAGTAAGCATGTTAATGAGGGTAACTGGACCCAAGTTACAAAATGAAGAACTTGCCAGCAGATATGGGGAGGGTTTTTGTTTTTGAGGTATGCTCTGGGGTCCACTGAACTCCCAGTGTTATGGTTTGGAGAAAGGTGTCCCCCCAAAAGCTCAGTATGTGAGACGATGCAAAAAAGCTGAAAGGTGAAAATGATTGGGTTACGGGAGCCTTAATCCAATCAGTGAGTTAATCCTACTGGGATTAATTGGTAACTGCAGGCTAGTAGGACGTGGATGGAGGAGGTGGGTCATTGGAGACGTGCCTTTGCGGTATATATTTTGTATCTGGTGTGGAGTCTCTCTCTCTCTCTCTCTCTCTCTCTCTCTTTCTCTCTCTCTCTGCTTTCTGGAGCCATGCCTTGACCCACTTCCCTCTACCACACTCTTCTGCCATGATGTTTAGCCTCACCTTGAGCCCCAAGGAATGGAGCCATCTGTCTATGGATTAAGGCCTCTGAAACCGTGAGCCCTAATATAAACTTTTCCTCCTAAAATTATTCTTATCAGGTCTTTTAGTCACAGCAGTGAAAAAGCTGATTAAAACACCCAGCATGGAGCAGAGAGGGACTGCAGACTATCTGCCCTAAGACTCTACTGCATTAACATTTTTTAATCCTTTCACTTCTCTTTATCCTACAATATTGTTCTTAAGCTTAAGTATCCATCATTTCTTGCTTAGTATTGGGCCACAGCCCCCAAGTTTAACTCTTGGTTTCCCCACTTCCTCACCTCTCCCCCTAAATCATGCTACATAGCTACATAGTCTTTCAGGATCTGAATTCAGCCAATCTCTCCTGCTTTGTATCTTATCACTTCCCTCTCTTTCCTTCTTGAACAAAAACTAAATGAAACTACTCGTAGATTCCCAGACATTCCATGTTCTTTCTGACTTTGGTTCCTATACCTGAAAGCTTCTCCTCTCCTACTTCACCATATTTTATTTGCTCATTCCTTGTCACCCAGTGGTATCCAGCATAGAAGATGTCACCTCTCCCAGAAGCTTTCCCTGATATGCTAAAAAATACATGTCCAGGGGCTGGAGCAGTGGCTCAGTGGTTATGGCATTGAGGCATGCATGAGGACCCGGGTTCAAACCCCAGCACCACATACACAACTAAGTGTCAGAGCAACAAAAGCCTTATGAAAAACTAAATACAAGTGATTCTCTCTCTCAAAAAAAAAATACATGTCTATGGGGTTTGCTGGGACTTCTCCATGGCATCCTCACTTTGGAACTCAGGCCCACAAAGCAACCACTGTTTGGAGCACAGAAGAGGAAAAAGAAATGGGAGAAAGACTTGGATACCAGGTCTTACAGCTTACACCTGGACATCATGTTTTTACTACTGTTTCATTTTCATTGGCCAAAGCAAATCACATTGCTGAACCTAATTTATATGGGGAAGGTGAGTGAAATCCTACCATGTGCTTAGGGAGAACCAGCAATATTTGTTAAACTTCCCTAGTGATAAATACATTCAAGTAAGTCCAGACGTGGGAAATCACCACTGAATGTGATGATTTTAATGAGAAATGTTTAATTTGCATGAGGGTAGTAGAAACCATTTGGAGGGAGCTACAGAATGACAGTGAGAAGAGACAACTCTTTCAAGATATTTGACTGTACAGGGAGAAAAGAGGTAAGTGGTGGTAGCAGAGGGCAGCCGAGGGAGGATAGAGAGTTGGTTGGTTATTACCATGAGTGTGACTGAGCATGTTTAGACAACAGGTTACATCCAGATGAACAGCAAAATCAAGAGCGCCATGAGAGAGGAAGAAGTATGTAAGACCCCCGAGCCAGCGGAAGAGATTGGACTCCAAAGCATGATGAAGGAATTCATGTTCAATTAGAGTAGGCATCCTGCTCCCAGAAGCAGGAATCGTGGAAGAATGAAGCATGTGCCACAATCGGTTTATAGATGGGGAAGTAGGAAGTTGAGAGAATTCTTGTTCAATGGCCTAAGTTATCATTGGGACATTAATTCATAAAACTATTATAATGTGTTTCATTTGGAGAAATTTAGGAACTCATAGGAAGACAGAGAGAAGAGGAGTGAGAGGTTTCCTAGCGTAAAGGTTGACAGAATGTTAAGCAATGGCCTCTGTGTGCCCCCTGCCCCATTAAACCCTATTTCAGGCACTATGTGGACAGCTTTAGCTACCAAACACAATCTTCTACTCACATATAATCCCAATGAAGAATAGCTCATTCTTAGTAGTTGGCAACAGGAGTTTTAATATAGCTGTTAAGTGAAACTCTTGTTTCTGCTCAAACTCATCCAAACATACTGGGATATTAGCAACGCTGGAGGCTTTGTCTTCGTGCATTTTCCTGCCTTCAACCTAGAAATGATTTCTGACTATGCTGTACTTACACAGGTTAGGACATTGCTTCATCGAGAAGGACAATCTTGCCAGATCATTTTCTTTGAAGCATAAGATACCTTCTATGTCTCAGGACATTGCTATCTTGGGATAATGTTACTCCAGTTATTCTGAATATTGCTGAAAACTTTTGATTTTTTGCCGAAAAATCATGATCCTTCTGCTAGTACTTTTCTGCACTTTGCAAACTTGGTGAGCTCATGATTGCTTGTTTTTCTCCTTCAAATATCTTTTTTTTTTCCAGATGGAGAGGGCACCCTGCCTAATTTAATTTTGTTTCTCCTTTCTTTGTTACAAGCAGATGTCACTTTTACATCTGTGACTCTGATCAAATGCCCCACATCTCCCCAACCAACAGTCGAGCAGATGTTACTACTATTAGCCAAAATCCAGCAAAAAGGTAACAGGCAGCCCCTTCTGCCAATTATAGAGCATTGTTAGGGGTAGGAGTAGGGGGAGAGCAGAAATAAACTTGGGCTTTCCATGATGATGCTCCTGAAAGTGTGGCTATTGCAGTTGGAACCCCATCACTTATATAAAGTACTACATTTACATGTGGGGTACCTCCAAAATTAATCCAGATACAAAAATATCAGCTATGAGTTATTGGTAAAGATCCAACCCAAATTCACATGCTAACCCAGGGTAAGTGCTTTTACAGCGACATCACTCTGAATATACAACATTAACGATAGGGGTGGAGCACCATATACTGTATATAATGTATATGTATAATATAAAATTAACTTATCTAATACATATATGCCTTCTAGTAAAATCCATTAAAAAATGAATATTTTCTACCTCTTTGTTTTCTCCCCCTTGATCTCCTAGAGCATACTCTTTGACTTGCCTACCCTCTTCCACATAAACACACAATAAAAAAGATGGTATGTCCATGAACCATCTAAATTCCAAAGTCAAGTATTCAAACCCCAATTCAAACAGACTCTGCCAATATCATCACCATCATCCTTGTACTGGTAGCTAAGACCCCCTGGATTCTTTCCATGTGCCAAGCACATGTGTGTGCCATGTGCAAACACTACTGCAATCAGTTACTAATTATTAGTCTCACAGAGCCAGGAAGTTAGTTACCAGAACCTCAAATAGTTTCTATTATGAAACACGCATTATGGTCACTATGCAAATGAAATATGGGTAAATAACCTAAAATGCTAGGTGAATACAGTGAGTCATCAGACTTCGGAATGCTGCCGTTGGTTTGCTTTATGTTCCAGGGAAATGGTGACTTAATAAGTTTTAGACTTTTTTTTTTTTAAGCAGGTGAATGGGAAAGGTTGCTGCTTGCAGAAATCTTTTGAGAAACCTAAGGACAAAGCCTATCTTTTAATTTTCTGGTAGAGAGAATGTTGGTTCTGAGTGGAGGCTTAGCTAGGCAGTGGGCTAGCTGTGCTGGGATAATTTGGATGCAGCATTAAATAAAGCAATCAAAAATAAAATTCCTCTGAAACTCTCACTGGTATTTAATATTTTATTCATTCCCATGTTATTGTGCTTTGCCTGCGGTAAAACAGCCTCAAAACAGCCTCCTAGGAGTGAGGCATTAGGAGGCTGACAAGCTTTTCCCATGAATTGCTACTACAATACAATGGCATTTTGTTTGCTGTTTTGTTTCCTTGTCTTCTAACATTCTTTTTGATTTTCAAGGAAAAAAGAAGAAGAAGAAAAAGAAACCCTCCTATGAATGGCAAAGAAAAGGAAAGAAGTTTCTTTTAAACTTTCAACCTTTTTCATTTGGTACGGGATAGCATGTAAACATTTTTTTTCTCATGGTATATATGCTGGTAGCCTCTTCCCTTTTTGTACTTTAAATGGCCTTTCCCCCCGTTCTTCTTTTTGCCAATAGCATTGCCTTTCCATTATTGATTCAGAAAATCGGCAGGGAAAAAAAAACAACCGTGTACACATATTAAGAAAGGAAAGTCAGAGGAAGATGGATCAAACCATCCATCTATCCATGTGGCCATTTATCTATCAATCCATCTCGCTACCCACCCGCCTCTATTAAAATAAATAGCAGGCACTGTACACATTGCTGGTTGGCTGAAGTTGTGATCTGGACAAAAGGTCTGTTTGGGAAAAGGATGCTGACGCTCTAATTCTATTTGTGCCGGTTGAAAATCAGGAGGGGTTTTTCTACACTTCACTTTTATTAGATTATTTCTTATAGATGGTTTCTTTTTTCCTCCCAGACGCGTGGTGGAGGCTGCTGAAGCAGTTGGTCTATAGTTGGAATAATTAAATTAACCATTTGGTACAACTTTTAGGGGAAAGCTCGCGTGTAGAAAGCACAACTGGAACAAAACAGGGCGCTGGGGCTGGGACTCTGGCCTGGCCCAGCCCCGCATGCTTTTCATCTCTGAGCAGAAGCAGGACCCTGGGCCACAAAAGACGGGCGGAGGAACGAAGGGCCAGGGCTAGCGGGGGAGGGACGGTGACACTAAACAAAATAAACCTACAAGGCCTACAAAGGGGAAAATGAAGTCAAGAGCGTTTGCTCATCCGACCGTGCGGTCCCGGCGCTGAAAGGTCTGCTCCTACAAAGGCGAGGAGATTCCCGGCTCTGCGGCCGCGAGATGCTGGGCACCAGGGGGCGCCCGGAGAGCGGTGGGGGTGGGGGTGGGGACAGCCGGGGCGCCGGGGAGAGGGCTGGCGCTACGTGGCGGCGGCGGGGAGCCAAAGCCAGGGGAGCCCCCACCGCAGGGCGGGGAGGGACCGAGCCCTGGGCAGGCGACCAGCCGTTACTTCGGTTGGGGGTGGCCCTCGCCCGCTCTTTGGGGCACCCTTCCGCGCTCTGACACCTCCCTTGTCTGGCCCTTTGGCGGAGTCCTTGCCCAGCTCCTTGCACTTTTTCCTGGGTCAACCCTCAGACGCCAAGCCAAACCAGCTCCCCAGAGTTGCACAGCGAATTTCTTACCCCGAACTCCACTTCGCACAGGAATTGGTCCTTGAAACATGCTAAGCCCCAAAGTTCCACACTTTGACCTAAGAACCATCTGCAAAACTTGCGGCACGAACCCCGCTCCCCGATCTCTCCTACACACTTCAGATGTGCGTCCCAGATGTTATCCCGGACCCAATTTGTAATTGACCCGCACTCGGATCTGTCCTAGGGCCCCGGCTGGAAGCACAGAGCAGCGGCGCAGGGCGAGGATCCCCTTCCCCAGAGAAGCGCACGCTCGGCAGCGGGCAGAGACGCATCCCCAGGTGCACCAAAGGGCCCAAGCCAAGCATGCTGTGAATCTGGAACCTGGTTATTGTCAAGAATAGGCCTTGGACCCGAAACCCATCTTTTCCCGGGCACTCCAAGTCACTCTTGTAGAGAAAAGCACTTAAACTCCACCTCAGCTGTGAAGGACTGGGACTGTTGGGTTGCTAACCCTGTGTCCTCATCATACTTGCCCAGAGTGAGCGCCTGGACTGTGGGGTCCCTTTCGAAAAAACGGGAAGCCCCCCCCCCAAAAAAAATCAAAGGAACGGAGAAACATGGATAACCAAATCCTTGTAACTTGACAACCTATCCCCCATCTCCCTTAAGTGGATGGTGGTGGGGGATTAGGCTGGGAGAAATTCCTTGTGTGGAGTCCAAAGAGGTACAGCTACCTCCTGGTCCAAATGCAGATTCATATTCATGAGAGCGGTATAAATAAAGACAAATCCCCTCTGTAATAACACTTGGATTCTCATCCGTCTTTGCTGGCCTTTAGGTTTAGGGGACTGAAGACAGATGTTTGCATTCCTTTTCTCCTCTTGTCTGGTGACCATAAAGAAAAACCATTTAGAGCGTTGCAATTTGTTTCCTGCCGCAGTAAAACCTTGTAGGCATTTATTTTCATTTCACCCCTGTGCACAAAAAAGTGCACACTGGTCACCAAGGGCCCTCTTTATCAAATACGCATTGTACAACATACAACTGCAATAAAACTATCAGCCCTCCCCATAAAACTTTCACCAGGTTTCTTGGTAGGTCCCGCAGCCTGCACTTTAGCTCTGTCTAATGTACAAACACCTGAGAGGAGCCTGAAACTCACCCCACAGAGAAGCACAGGGTTGGGGGGCCTCTGTCCCTGTTTAATCCATTACAGCGTCTCCTCAGCAGTTTAGTGTGCAATAAAACAGGGTGGCAGTGGAGAGCGGGTGCCCATCCACTCCCCAGCACTAGCATCGAATTAAACCACTTAGTTTGGCAAACACTGAACGCCTAAATGCCCCTATAAAGACTTTATGAGTTTGTTACTTTAATTACTGACTTGTTACAGAGCACATAAAGGGGGTAATGAATGCAATAAAACTAATTATCTACACATTTAATTCATATAAAATATCCAGGGTTTGTTTACACCACACGGCGATTCAACTAAGCATTCCCCCTCTTGTCCACCGAGAGGAAGGATTTAATGAAATAGTTTCCCTTATTCTGCTAGAGTCTAACGAACCAAATGAAAATTATCCTCCACTTAAATCATGGGGCCACCGAGGTCCACAAATCATGGCTCCCTTCTTTGTCTGCGCCTGGCTGCCAGCACCCACAGGCCTGAGGAATCGACCTGGAAGGTGCCCACCTGGAGCCTTTGCCTAGACAATAAAATGGCAAGGGTTTCTCCCAGTGCAGTCCGCAAACCTGAAGGGTAAACAGCAATCTTCTTTGGAAAGCCCGGGTCTATGGGGATTGTGGGCATCTGAAAATACTGGAGGAAAAAAAAAGAGCATGGGAGAGGCTTGAAAGAGGACACACTTGGGTATGCTTCATGCCCAATTGGTAGCTATAGCATAATTAAACTAAACAACCATTTGGAATCTTTAAACCAATCATACCCAAACTGGCGCTAATGCAGATGCAGCATAGTGCAAAGAACCCATGGGTTGAGGATCTGGATATTTTATATTCAAGAGCTTCACTCAGATTTACTTTTTATTTTTATGCTTTAAGCGGCTGCATACCCGAGTCTCTTGAAAGCACATTAAGCCGCAAGGAGAAATGCAATTGATAAAATGCTCTGTGTTTTTTTCACCTCCTCTACCAGGTGTATTTTAAAGAAATCTGCTTATCGTTCACATAAACCCCTTTGGCCCACTTACTCTATGTTACAGGGCGCCTGATTCTTGCCAATGTCCCAGTCCTTTATAACATTTCATGCACTTTGGGGGGTAGGCTTGTTGTTAAATTGAGCGTGTAACACTCTTACAAAACAGGTTTTCTATGACATCAAGGTTTCTTCTCCCTAACCAAGAAAAGGGAGAGAAAAAAAAAAAAAAGAGGACGAAGAAGGGGGAAAACACGCACACTCTCAATTTATGCCTTAGGTATATGATCAGTTAAAAAGGCTTAAAAGCTCGGGGAAATTGGATCAGGGAGAATCGTCACCCAACTTTCATTATTTCCAAGTAGTGTGATTGAATTAAAGGGCAGGGAGCTGGTTAGAAGGGAGGATCAGGGGCTCAGTGCGTAATGGTGTGGTATTAAATTCTAATTAGAGATGCAGGAATCAATGATAGGGAGGTTGGACAGCTCAGTTCCCCAGTGCCAGCCCAATAGACGGATGAGTTATTGTCATGTAAAAAGCGCCAGCAATAAGACCAACCGCTTTGCTATTGTCCAAGTGGAAAGAGCCAAGTTTATTATGAGGACTATATGCTCTAGAGACCTCAGACAAGGCATCTCATAGGAGGCTTTTTCATAAAACTAGGCTCTGCTGGTAGTAAGGAGGCCAGTTTGGAGGCAGGCGTTGAGCTGTGCACATCTCCCCACTCCAGCCACCTTCTCCATATCCATCTTTTATTTCATTTTTCCACTTGGCTGAGCCATCTAGAACCTTTTCAATGTATAAAATGGAATATTCTTACCTCAATTCCTCTGCCTACGAGTCCTGTATGGCTGGGATGGACACCTCGAGCCTGGCTTCAGCCTATGCTGACTTCAGTTCCTGCAGCCAGGCCAGTGGCTTCCAGTATAACCCGATAAGGACCACTTTTGGGGCCACGTCCGGCTGCCCGTCCCTCACGCCGGGATCCTGCAGCCTCGGCACCCTCAGGGACCACCAGAGCAGTCCGTACGCCGCAGGTAAGGACCGCCAGCTCTCTCAGCGGAGGAAGCCTCCTTTCCGCTCGTATATAGGAAGCCTTGATTGCATTTGAAAATGGAAATGTGTTTAGTATTTACCAAACGAAATTTGCTTACACAAATGAAAGAATTTATCACGTTAGAAGCGATTGCAGGGAGGGGTAATTCACTTACAGGGTTACACTATCCTAGTCACACCCGAACCGCCAACAAAATTATCTTAAGCTGCCAAAATGATAGGCATAATTTATTTACTTTGCGATGAGACGTAAAGCTTAGAAAATAATTAAATAACAAAGAGTAAAGCTCATTACTGGCAGTGTCTCTTTTTTTAAGAACCGACAGCGGCTCACACCTCTTTGGCTGGTCATTTTATGATCATTTCTTTAATTCACTATTTTTTTGCAGTACTTTCTCCCAACTTTTGGGCTGCTTCAACTTCTGAGAATTGAAAAGTTGCAACGGTGGGAGTGTTTGGTAACTTCTTTCCTGGCTCCCTGATATTCCAACTGATGTTTTCGGACTTTTTTTTTTCCTGCTGAAAGCTCTATCCCATGTCCCGGACCTCAAGCCGCCTTCTATACTCTATTTCAACCCCCCCAGAAGTGCTTGTGCCAGAAGTGCCCCCGCCGAAGCCCGAAGTTTGAGCTGCTATTAGTACATAACTAACATTAGTGTATAACTAATTTGCTCAGGTTTTTTTCCTCGGCAGCTCCTGTCGGGTACCCTTCACTCGAGTGTTAGTAGCGGCTCCTCGGCGACCTGACCTTGGAGTCTTTGCATTCCAGCTCCGCTGCCCGCGCGCTCCCGACTGTTTTGCTCATTGTCTCCCTGTCATCCCCTAGTTCCTTACAAACTCTTCACGGACCACGGCGGCCTCAACGAGAAACGCAAGCAGCGGCGCATCCGCACCACTTTTACGAGTGCGCAGCTCAAAGAGCTGGAAAGGGTCTTCGCTGAGACTCACTACCCGGACATCTACACCCGGGAGGAGCTAGCCCTGAAGATCGACCTCACCGAGGCGCGAGTCCAGGTACCGGCGCCCGCACACTGACAGCCGCTCTGCCGCACCGGTCCCTGCAGGGGTAGGGGTGGTACTGCGGAAAGTTCGTAATCCCGGGGCCTCGCTGGAGAAGGGTCAAAGGACACAGGGCTGGTCAGAGAGGTTGGATTTGGCTTGCCTGTGCTCGCGAGGAAAGGTTAGGGGGTGCGCTTTTGGTAATTTATTCACAGCCGCAGTTTCCCGACGCACCAGAGGCATCCAGGGGCCTTGGAGCGTAAATGTGCAAGGCATTTCGGGGACTGGAAGAGCCCTGTGGGAGGAGTGCAGACTTTGCCCGTTATATAAGTACTTTTTGGTCAAATGCCTCCTAACTCAAGCGCTTTTAACTTTGTGCCTTGGCAATTGGTGCATTTTGTCGGAAACTGTGACTTGCGTCGGGTTTGCTAAGGGGCTGTGATTCCTGAAGGTCAGAAACCGCGACTTAATGCTAACCTTTCAGGAATCTAAGTGCGCTCAGGAGCAGGCCAAGGCGCCTCTCGCGGCGAGCCCCCCAGTGGAGCCGAGGTGCCCACAACCGCGCTGTCCTTCAGGTCCGAAGTTCGGAGAGTGCAGCCGGCCCCAAACCCAGGGGCGCTCTACTACCAATTAAAGTTTAACTTTAGACTTTGAGCTCTAGATGGAGAGTTTGGGTTGCCAAAGAGGCAGGCTGAGCAAAGGCGCACCAAAACAAGAGCCTTCCTAGGACCTGCGCCTTTTTTACCTCTAGCGTAAGGTGCCATTCCCTAGCATGCTCACGCCCGAAGAAAGTTTTATCGAAGGTGGGCTGGCAAGAAGGAGGGGTAGATCTGGTGGACTGGGAGCGCAATTTGTGTGTTGTCTGTGGCGCACGGAGGAGGGCAACCGGGTTGCGGGTGGCTGCTAAAACCGTGGGAAATGGAACGTGGGACACCCTAACCTTCGCTTTTCTTTCCCACTTTTTTATTTCTCCCGATTCCATCGCCTCTCCTGCCTTCTTGGGCCAGGTGTGGTTCCAGAACCGCCGCGCCAAGTTTCGCAAGCAGGAGCGTGCAGCAGCTGCGGCAGCGGCCGCGGCCAAGAACGGCTCCTCCGGAAAGAAGTCTGACTCGTCCCGGGACGACGAGAGCAAAGAGGCCAAGAGCACCGACCCGGACAGCACTGGGGGCCCGGGCCCAAACCCCAACCCCACCCCCAGCTGCGGGGCCAGTGGCGGCGGCGGCGGAGGGCCCAGCCCGGCGGGAGCTCCGGGGGCGACCGGGCCGGGGGGCCCGGGAGGCGAACCCGGCAAGGGCGGCGCTGCAGCGGCGGCGGCAGCTGCGGCGGCGGCTGCGGCGGCGGCGGCGGCGGCAGCGGCTGGGGGCCTGGCTGCGGCTGGGGGGCCTGGACAAGGCTGGGCTCCCGGGCCCGGCCCCATCACCTCCATCCCAGATTCGCTCGGTGGCCCCTTCGCCAGCGTCCTATCTTCACTCCAAAGACCCAACGGTGCCAAAGCCGCCTTAGTGAAGAGCAGTATGTTCTGATCTGGGATCCAGCGGCGGCGGCGGCGGCGACAGCGGGCGAGCCAGGGCCCGGGCGGGCGAGTGGGCGAGCGGGTAGACCCAAGGCTATTGTTGTCGCTGCTGCCGAGGCTTTTTCATCGAGGGCCGAAATTAATCGCGATACGAATAACAAGCAAATGACGTTGCCCCCATTTCAACCCCACTCCTACCCCTTCCTCACCCCCAAGCAAAGCAAAGCAAAACAAAACGAAAAACTTCCCTGGCTTCGCACCCGCCTCGGCCGCAGCCGCGCAGAGGCCGGGCTCAGCCTGCTGACTGTGGGGTGTGAGCAGCGCGGCCTGGACTCGGGGCACTCTCAGGGGGCTGTGTCTGCGTGTCGGGTGTTTGTCTCTCGGGGAATGTGTGTCTGGGGCCCGCGCAGGTGACAGGGAGAGATGGGAGGGCCACAACCAACTCAGTGACTTGCTTAGATAAAGAAAAAGAAATCCATAAAAATTCGGAAGACAGCAACTTTTAAAAAGAAAGAAAGGTTTAAAAGATCCAGTGGAGGGGCGAGACAAAGTAAAGGGGGAGGGGGCTGGTGCTGTCTGAGAGCTGACTCCTAAGTTGTGACAGCAGACTCTGGGGCTCCTCTTCAGGGGAGAATAGGGAAGGAAGCCTTTCCAGCCCCGTTCCCCTGTGTCCTTGGGTTCGGGCCACTGTGGCGACTCGTTCAGACTGTCCTGCCGGCCAAAGTGACTTTCTTGCGTCCGCTTGCCTGTCCCCCACCTCGCCGGACTTCATCCCACCATTAGTGCATCCGAATCCCACGCCGTTGCAACGCCCAATCCTGAATCTTTGCAGCCTCTTGGCCCTGAAAGATGCCCTGTACATGAGATGCCTTTTCATCCACAAACTCTGCAAACTGTGTCTCATATTTCACAACGCTCCTTTTTTTTTTTCCTCTCTCCCACCAACCGCCACTCCCACCGGCGTTTTCTTCTTCCACCAGCTTTTACTGAACTTTTTGGCACTGCTTTGGATTGGAGTCAATTGCAGTCCAATTGCTGGCTGCAGAGAAATCTACCAAGCAAGGGAAAGGCACACGAGTTTGCAGAAGTGTCTGGGTTTGCATTTCTGTTTGAATGACCCGAACTGGACTCACATCCTGTAGGGTGGATGGACTGTATATTGATGATTCCATTCTTTGCGCAGTTAGACATCTCTGTTGGGATTTGGTTTTTTTGTTTTTATTTTAAAAGGCACAAACTATAGATATTAGTTGAATGTTGAGGCTTTAAATTTTTCGTGTCTTTCTACAACTGTGTTCTGTGACTCAATTGTATGGTGTTAATATCAGTACAGACGTCTCCTCTATGTGACCGTATAATGTTTTTCTCTTCTTGTAGTCTCTTTGGCGTGTCTTTATGGCGTAATAAGGTTCTCACGGGTTCAATTCCTTTGTGTTTAGAGAGACCGCAGTTCAGACAATGGTATATATTTTTGTTATCAGGTGCATGTCTGTCTGATTTCTTTTTTTTTTTCTTCTTTGTTGGACTATGTTTGTGAACATAATCATCATAAGTTATGTTTCAGATTTTCAAATTTATTTATATGTGTTATAATGAATGCTTCTATTTAAAAGGGAAATATTTCTACATGTGCATATAGTTTTCCAAGAGTGTACCATTAACTTGATTGTTGATAATAAAAACAAAAAGCAAGTCTAAACAATGGAGCTCTTCTGATTCTTTTCTTGATTCACTTTTGTTTGGTTGTTGTATTTAAATTTAATTTTAAGATGTTAAGGAAGGATAGAGGAAATTGTGATAAATAGCAAGAAGCCTGTGGAACTCTAGGTAGGCTGGGCTGGGCATGGAAAACCATGAATCCAAATTGAGCCAAATGTGAAATTTAGTGCTTGGGCTAGCAAAATAGATTCTTCTGGTCCTTCCTTACATGTTTTCCAGTCATCAGGAGAAAAAGAGTAACAGGCTTGATAAAAGGGCTCACAGGGTCCTGAGGCCTGATGTCCTGAGGTAGTTAAGGTGGGATTTGAGTAATAGTCTTTGAAGTGGGCTTATAATGAAAGTGTGGATTCTGCCTGCAGGGGCCTTCAGGACCCATAGCAACAGGCAAGATACGGATGGTCCTGTCCTGCAGACTGCTGGAACCAACAGCTGTCTGAGGGTCCGTATCTGGACAGGAGGATCAGGACTAAAGTGCTGTGGGCCCCAGAGCAGCTCCGTAGTGTTGGTGGAAATAGCATCTACCATTGGACTGCATGTAACAGGTTGTGACTTTATACATTATTTCACCTACTCTTTCAAATAAGACAGGTATGGCTTTCTTTAAAACAGGTGAGGGAGCACCAAGGCAACAGGCTATCCTGTTTAGGAGCCTCCAGATTACAAGTGACGGAGCTAGCCATTGAACACAGGTAATCCAATTGCAGAACCTGCCCATCAACTATACCAGCACATCAGTATCAGCTGGGGGTTCATCAGACACAAATTCTTATTTTTTTCCCCCAGGGCTGAGGATTGAACTCAGGACCTTGCACATGCTAGGCAAGTGCTCTGCCACTGAGCTAAATCCCCAACCCCCAGACACAAATTCTTAAATTCTGCTTTCAACCTATTATATCAGAAACTCTGGGAGTGGGGTCCAGCAATATATTTGTTTTTTTTTTTTAACAAGCCCCATAGAAGACATGAGAACCACTGAATTACATTGTAAGAAACCCAAAATAGGAAAGTTCCAGAATTGGGACTAGGTTGGGAACAGGTGTAGCCAGGGTGAAGGGAGGGCCTGACAGCTGCAATGATCCTCTTTTAGAAGAAAGGGGTCATGAGTTCATCACCACAGCCTCCAAATGCAATTCACCTCTTCCTCGGACTGTTGGCCTGGGCTGTTCTAGTACTTCTCTTGGTACCTCTCTGGTTAGACCTTATCAATCAACAATTCAGTTCCCCTCACTTAAGGGAGGATCACAGCCTGCCACCTCTGGTCTGAATATTATCAGTTGATCCAGTTTGAATTCATTGGAGCTTCTCACCTTAAACATCCCAATGTGGCTTACATTTATGTTCAGGTAGATTTGTTCAAAAATCTCAAACCTCTGGGTCATATCAGACCTCTAATCAGCTTTCTAAAAGGCTTTTAAATAGTCTTTAAAGAATTCCAGCTCAAAATGCCCCTTGATAAACTCTCCCAGACGACATTGTCTATAAACAATGCCATTAATTGTGCTGGTCCAAAATGCCAGCCATCACCAGATCTCTTTGTCCTCAGTCTTTGGTTTTAAATATAACTTAGAAGGTCAGGGAGAAGCAAAAAGAAGAAGAAGGGCAGAAATTTATTGGCAAAAATAGTGTTCAAAGCCCAGGTAACTCAGCCCTGGGCTTGGTTAGCTTTGTCTTCCCAAAGGCATTGAGGCCCACTTGGTACTTTTCTGTGAACTGATGAAGAAGAGACAGGGGAAGGAGGAAATAGATATAGAAGAGCTTTTGGAAACCCCAGTGAAGGCTCTAGAAATCCTTTCATTGTGAGTAAATTGGATGAGGATCCCCAAATTTCAAATTCTCTTCTGGTTTTTAACTACTTTGAGCCTTGCTTCCAGGACCAGGGAATCTCTAGGGATTGGTGAGCAAAGCCTGCTCCTTACTCCCAGAGAATGGCGCTGTGAACGGTCTAGAGGCACCTTGCTGGAGTGTTTTGAAATTTTCTTCTTTTTAATTTGGGTCACTTTTTCTCCTCTTATTGTCCCAAGAAGCAAGCTGGTGGGAGGCAAGTTTATGATCAAATGCAAAATTCTGTCCCTGTAGTATGATGGATCCTGGTAGCAGGACACTGTGTCTCTTGCATTGTGTCATTTCCTTGGAGCCCTGCACAGTGTGAACAAGCTCACTTTCACTTTTCCTCTCCTAAGGAATTTGCATTTTGGCTCATCAAGGCATCCTTTTTCCTGGCAACTCCAAGACCACATGTGACTTCACAAAAGCTGCATGAGCCAGTGCCAGATGGCCACCCTGAAGCCAAGTTTCCTTTAAAATGGGCCAGTGCAGGGGACCTGAGTGGCTTCAGAGGAGCTAATAGGCCAGCAAACAGCAGCTGTCCAGAGCTCACTCCAGATGCTTGTCCATAGCTATCTCATGTCCCCAGGAAGACAGTCTTCAGGTAGATGAAGATGAGCCTCAATTCAGGGAAGGGATCTGTGTGACCTTGGATGATAAATAGCTTAATCCCTCCAAGCCTGATTCATCAACCATAAATGTGACTAATAACACAGAGTGTGGGGTTGTTGGGGGGATTAAAATTATTATAAAACAAACATCTGGCATAGCAGTAAGTTTTCTGAAAGTGCCAGATATGATGATGATGATGATGATGATGAGACTCCTAGAGCCTTTCTTGATTTTTCTAGCTCAGGTGTCAGAAGGTAACAAAAAGCCCTCGGTTTTCTCTTAAGTCAACAGCCCAGGAGCACAGAATATAAGCCAATACTGCAAAGATTAGAATTGGAGAACTTTGCTGAGTGTGGACTGTAACAGACTAGAATCAAGCAAGTGCTGCCCAAACCTTCTGTTTATTGAGTGCTCACTACGCCAGGCACTGTTTTAAACTTCCGAGCTTGAACGCACTTAGTCCTCATGGTGACTGTGGGGAAAGCATTATTCCTGTCTTTTTCTGATGAGGAAATTGAGGGGTTGATATGCCCAGGGTCACACAGCTACTAATATTGCAACAGGAATCCAGCTCCAGCTGTATGACTGTTCTTTCACCACTGTTCTGTACGCTCTGCACAAGAATGAATTCATTGTAACCCATGAGATGGCACACTATCAAATCCAGGAGGGGATCTCAAAAGGTAGGTGAGTGTTAGGACAGGCAACAGGAGAGGTCAGTGGGATGGGAATTCCAAGGCCTGGAAGGGAGAAGGCTGTGCAGCCCAGGAAGAGGGAGAATGTTTTCTGCAAGGCAATGAATGCACTTGAAGTTTCCAGTCTCCTCCTGGTAAGTGAATGATACAAGAAGTAGCCAGGGGCATGGAACAGGAAAGGGAAAAGAACAGCTACGTTTATGAAGTGCAGAACATGGGCTGGTCAACAGGGATGGATGCCAGCCTCTAGGCTCATTTGTCACCACTATGGCATGGATGGCACAAATGACAAAAGCCCAATGAATCCATTTTCCAGCCTCAATTCCAGGGTAGCTGTACATAGATCCATGCAGACATGAAACAGCTGGATGTCCACACTCAATAACATCTCCATGTTGAAAGTAAAGCACAGCGCAAAGAGCTGTGACCTCATGAGGTCAAGAGGCAGGATTATCTGAAATCTGTCCTTGTCATCAGAGTAGACATTCTGGATCAGATTAGTCCTAGCTTAATTTGGGCATTCTTAACTCTGGGTTCAAGGGAGGAATTCAAAAGGGATGGGAATGCATGAGTAACCTCTACAGGAAATTTAGCATTTTCTTATACAGGGAAGGTAGTAACTTAATTGCAACAATAATTATCAGTAACTGTGACTCTGTCATCCATGGAAATGACAGATATTCTTACTTTGCACTAGTGTTTTTGTAGCTATCTTGATATATAATTTATGCTCATCATTAGTTTCAAATTATAACTACTTGACCAGCCATTATATCTTACTGTTGACTGCGTTAATAAGGAGGCACATACGTTTCTATATAAAAATTTGTTTCATAACATTTTGGAATAACTTTGTTTTTATTAACTTCTTCTGCAGTCCTATGTACTCCCTGGTCCCCCACCTGTTTATCGTTCATATTTATTTTAAATTTTTTAATCAACACAGCTTGGCCATATTTATGATGTAAAACAAGATGTTCTGAAATATGTATACACTGTGGAAAGGCTATATCAAGCTAATTAGTACATATCATTTTTGGTTGTGAGAACACTTGAAATCTACTCCTAGTCATTGTTAAGAATATGATGCAGTGTTATTAATGACAGTTACCATGTTCTACAGGTCTATTGAACTTATCCATCCTAAATGAAATTTTGTACCCTTTGACCAACATCTCCCCAACTCCCCACCTCCCTGCATTTTATTTTTTCATTAGACCACCCACATATTATTTTGAGAAGGGGGGTTCCTGGGCATCACCAAACTGCCCAGGGGTCTATGCACACACACAAAGTAGAGAGTTCCTGACTAGCAGTGAGAGCAGATGCTCTGTCCCTCCGTGTAGCTCTAAGAACTTTTCACTGGGAGCACCGTGTACAATGTCTGTTCTTTCACAGGTGGAAGCCATCTCAGAGAAGTTTAAAACCTATCACACGCCCCTTCAAAGGACAAAATCAAATAAAACAAACTCTCAGTGGCAAACAAAGAGAGCTCAGGGATCTATTTATTTTGGTCTTTTAAGGAAGGGATAGAAAGGAAAGAGAGAATCAACTTTGTTATTCATCTGACCTTTGTTTCTCCAACATTTAGTTCTGTATGTGGTGCTGGGGTTTGAACCAGGGTCCTCATGCCTGAGCCGCAGCTCCAGCCCCAAGCTCTGGGATTTTAAAGACCACTGGTTAGGCAGAGGTGATAGTAGCGGAGAGCAAGGGGACTTAGAAGGTGTCACCAGGACCTGAGCATCCACTTGCTATTCAGTGAGGTCTCCCATGAGCCTGGCATGGTGAGGAAGCACTACAGAGGGCAACGCTCTCTGAAAAGGGTGGTGCTTTTCCCTTTTCTGTGCTACCCAGATCCAAAGCTGTGGAGTCTTGCCCAAGGTCATACTGTTAATTAAGGATTCAACCAAAGCTCAGCTTCTTATCATATATGCTAAATAGATTGGGGCAGGGGAGAATGAAAAGAAAAGGAATTCTTCATTTACCTAGCTGTTACTTACCTTATTTTTTGTCTGAACCTGAAGCTATTTAGTTTGTTAGAACATCCCAAGGCCAAGTGATTGAGCAACTATGTTTCTTTAGCCATGTGTTTGATGTCAAAGACCTCCCTCTGGGGAAAGTCAGACATGCAGGGGAAATAAAGGCCTCTTACCTGGAAGTAATTTCATTAGGGAACCAAGTGGATGACTGCTTGCTAGATGATTTCTCCCATGATTTAAGTGGCAATTTCCAGAACAGGAAGAGCCTGGGTGAAAAACTTAATTTCTTTAAGGCCCCAGTGGCAGGGCCACCTTGGGCAGAAATGGAATGTAAACCTGGTTTGCTTGAGACGTATGATATTGCGCTTTACGGAGTACTTACTATGGGTTAGTTACTTTGCGAGCTATTTTGCATTTGTTTTCTGTTATAGTCTTTCAAGACTCATGGGGTAGATGTTATTGCTCTTATTTCACAGATGAAAAAGTCCAAGTGACAGAAAAAGCAGAGCAACTTGCTCAAGATTCCAAAATTGGGGCTGGAGTGGTGGCTCGGCAGTTGCAGAGCTTGCCCGCCATGTGCAAGTACACGGGTTCAAACCCCAGCACCCACGTACACAACTGAGTGTCAGCACAATGAAAGTCATGTCAAAAACTCAATAAAAATTGATTCTCACTGTCCTTCTTTTAAAAAATGTATATATATACTAAAATCTCTGGAAGTGTACACTTAAAGATGGTAGATTTTATAACATGTGAATCATATCTCAAATTTTAAAAAATAAACCTATGAAAAATAAAACTATATGAAAAATCTTCTTTTTCTTCCTCTATAGTGTTCTTTATTCCCTACAGATACAATTCATAAGGATCTTCCATCTTAGCCTTAAGTCAGAGCAACATAAATTAGCAAAGGAAAAAAGATCGCAAAAATATTTTCTTAAACAATTATCTCTTTTTTGAGGCTAGAGACAACGAATGCTCTACAATATTAATTAAAAAAAAAAAAAGGACTCCCCAGCACCATAAAAACAATCAACAACCAACTCCTCCTACAAAGTGGGCAAAAATTCTTAAGGGATATAGTCTTTGCTTGATAGTGCAGTAATTTTTCTAACTTTATCACAGAAACCCTGGGGAGCTATTAAAATATTCAGACCCTTTAATAAAATCTATAAAATCATGTTTTGTCCATGTAGAAATATACCGTAATGAATCCTACTTTTATAATCATAATGTACTGATGCAATAGTAGTAAAAATAAAAATAGAAAGGGAATTAGTAGAGTAGAGCAAGCAGATCAGGGAGAGGAAAAGGGGAGGTAGAGGGGAATGAGACTGATCAAATTGTGTGAATGTACAAATAACGGTATAATGATTCCCAATATTATGTAAAATTATAAGGCAATGATAAAAATATTCAGATTTTAAAACATTTTTCTGGTACTGGGAATTGCATCCAGGGGCACTTTGCCATTGAGTTGTATCCCCAGCCCTTTTGTTTTTTTATTTTGGGACACTGACTCAATAAGTTGTTAGAGCTTTCGATAAGTTGCTGAGACTGACCTTGAACTTGCAATCCTCCTGCCTCAGCCTCCCGAGTTGCTGGGATTATAGATGTACACCCCCACGTTAACATCCTCTAGGACCACATGCTGGAACGATCATGCTCGAAGACTCCTCTCTAGAGTCGTTCTCACCTTTCAAGGAAAAGAAGCTAAACTTAATGAATATTTGAAAATGTCAGAGAGCATTCCTCTGCTTATGCTTGGGCTCTCTTCAAGTTCATTAAGACATAAGCAGGCCATTTCCCAGAAGATTCTCAAAATACTAAAATTTTAGCACATACTTCTTAGCAGAAAACAGGAGAGCCCACCTAAAAGGATATTTCACAAGGGTGAGGTGGTAGCTTAAGAAGAGGAGATAGCTTGCTTCGTCTTACTATGTGATACCCTGTGGCACCTCTGGACTCTGTAGACTCCCCACCAGCTAGAAGGACCTCACCTTTGCAGCCCAATCTCGAACTTCCCAGCCTTCAGAAATGTGAACCAAACAAACTTTTGTTCTCTATACATTATCAGTCGTTGTTATTCAATTACAACAACAGAAAATGGACCAATATGTATATGTAAACACAAATTCACTACATTCTACATGTTTTCTATACTTTCGTAGTTTTTACTTTTTAGTTTTGGCATTTATCCCAAAGGCCATTTTCTATCAGAACCTATAGATATGCCTGTTTTTAATAGCTGCATAGTTTGGTTTCCAAAAAGGAAGGTAACATGGTGTCCAGAGTAGTAAGGAGTAGTGTGGCAGAAGCTGCTAAGTGTCCCCTAATAGGCTTTTTCTCCTATTCTAGTTAATCCCCCCTCTTTTTTTTTTGCCTGACTGACACACAGCCAATGAGTTAGAGACCGTTTTCCTCAGCTTTCCTTGAACCTAGACTTGGCCTGTGCCTAAGTTCTAGCCAGAGGGATGTGAGTAGAACCGCACATGCGTGCTTGCCCTGAACTACTTCTCTTCCTTTTTGCTGTGGGCTAGCATGTGAACGTGGGGGTGACGAGCTAGCATCTACTTCACTGAGGTCAGTGCTGCAGGGGATGCCCGAGCAACAGAACCCAAGTAGGTGTCTGGGCACATGAACTTGCTGGCGAACCACTCTATTACCCTCTACTGATTTTTACGGAGAACTCCACGCACTTACTCCATTGTCAATTGTTTGGTCTGTTAAACAACTGAGCCACTATCTTAAACATGTGAGCACCCGTAAGAGCTGACATGAGAGCTGAATGTTGAGTAGGATTCACGGGCTGGGCTGGGGTGTGAGAATGACATTTCAGCTTGTTGCATATGCAAACATCAAAAGATTTCAATGATTTAAAAAAATCAGTAAATGACAAATGGATTAGATAATTCAGGTCTGTTGTCATCAAAGTCCATCGTGGTTTCACAATGCCATTAGTAAGATGTTCATTTAAAGTTTTTATTCTCTTGGGTAATATTGATGGACTTGGATATTACCCACAATTGGCACAATTTGCTTGTGATTCACTGGGAAATCCTAGGACAGATTTTTTCGTTTAGAATGACGTGAAAGTCAGCCCTTGCCAATCCTAGAGCTAATAATGCTGAAGGTCAGGCCCATCAAAAAGAAAGTAACTATAAGGTGGTATCTAGATGTGAATATCTCCCACTAAGTAGAAACTGTCTGAGCAGGAAAATCTGTCCTGCATTAAGAAAAAGACACAATGGTCTTGAAATCAACTGCTTGAAAATGCAACCTATGTCTTCTTGCAAATTCACATGCTGGCATCACCTACAGTTCTCCAAAAACCTTGTGATGAAACGTGAAACAACCCTCTCAAAAACTGGATTAGGGGGATTATGTGCCCAGTGGAAAACCTCTTTCCACAGGTCTGCAAACGTACTTTACCTTCATGATAAAGGAAGCCCTGTGCTAACAGTCTATAATAACAATAAATTCTATTCAGGGATTATTTGGGGCTAGAAACTGTGCTAAGATCTTTACACACATTATTAATCTTGGCAGCAGCTTTTTGAGATGGGTACTATGATCACCCTATTTTAGAACCAAGGAAATCAGGATTGAAAGAGATGTAGTTTGCTCAAGTTCCCACAACTGTAAGTAGCATGCTTGGTATTTGATCTGAAGTTGGCTCAGCCTGATTCCAGAGACAACTCTCTTTACGGCACCTGGTTATTATATACAAGGATTTTGTGCTCACTTACACATTTGTGAATAAAAGCTCTGAATCCCATCAAGCTCTCAGTTGTGTGCAAAGGCAGTGTTTGTACAGACTCTGGTGTGATCACATGTTAGGAGCATTTTGTGATCATGTGCAGGAGGCCACACATTCTAAGTCACATCCTTGTACCAACTTATGGAGTGTTTATCTGTGCCAGGTGCCTACTGGGCTCCCTTGTGTCCTGGGAATGGATGAAATCCTCTTGAGGTTAACTCTGGACTCCCCTCCTTGTCCATCCCTTCTCTTTCAGAGCCTAATTCACAGTAGGCCAGCCAGAAGCCGCCAAAAGTTGAGTTTAGGAGGAGGTTGGCCCCAAATGACAGGAATTACACCATCAGGTCCTCCCTCTTTGTGGTCCAAGACTTTCTCCTGGAAGCAAAGATGCCTCTTCCCCAGTACAGTGCCAAGTCCCCAGTCCATTTTGGTAATATGCCAACACCTTCCATTTCAAAGGCCTGGGATGTCTTTTGCAGGTGATAAATGG
The DNA here is from genome assembly GCA_004027875.1 of Aplodontia rufa. NCBI lineage: Eukaryota > Metazoa > Chordata > Mammalia > Rodentia > Aplodontiidae > Aplodontia > Aplodontia rufa. The sequence goes on from PVKS010010162.1 coordinate 41,896, forward strand.
ATTGTGCTTTACCAAGGACTAACAATGTCCTGATAAAGTAATTTACGGGTCCAGACTCTATTGCGTTGCAGAGATGTAGAGCTCCACTGAGTCAGAACTTAAGTTATCATAGCAACTTTATGTGTTGATATTATTATTATCCCCACTTCCCATATATGACAGCTTAGGCGTGGAGCCAGTGAATGACTTTCTCGAGGTTGCTCAGAGGAGGTAAGTGGTCAAAACACCGATTCCAAACCCCATGCACTTTATTCAATGGTTCTGTTGTCTCCATTGAATTTGTTTGGGAAGGAAAAAAAATGAAATGGCTATATGATTCTGGAAGTGGATGATATTTTTTTGCTTTTATGCTTTTGGATATTTTAAATCAGGAAAACAAATTGCCTCCAGCCCAACTACTGCTGGGAATGGCACCACATTCTGAGATTGCTGATTTTGTTTTTGAATAACAAAACCCCTGCAGGAGTTAAGCATCAGCTCAGAGGCTGTTCAGACCTGGAGGAGCCAGACCAGACCCGAGAATGTCAGAATGATCCGGCCTTTTCCCTGCAGCAGGATCATTTCCAACCACAGCTGGGGATGGCAGAGGCATTAGCAAGCCTGCAACATCTAAACGGCCAGATCAATTCACAGAAGCACTTCTAAGGGAAACAAATCAATAAGTTCCTTCCCCTAAAGATTGATAACATCATCAGGAAGCAACAGATGCATTTTAGGGTCCCTGTACACGGTGCAGGGTAGGTGACTCCCTGTGATACCATTCTGTCTCTGAAAAGCGATTGTGAATCAATGTCTGAACATCCGGGTACCTGTCACAGCAATAAAAGCTACTATTCCTAATGCACCTGGCAGGTTTTTAGGTGCCAACATATACTTTGTCTCTCTTGATTAACATCCCATCCCCATTTCACAGATGAGATTCAGCGAAATGAAGCTGCCCGGTTTGCTGCAGTCCCTGATTAGTTATAGCCAAACTGGGACTTGAGTCTTCTGAGTTTGAATTCCATGTTCGGCCGACTCACTTGGTATTCTCCAAGTGTCATTCATTCTAGTGACAACGTCACCATTTTTGAAACACCAAAGATAATACCCTGTTATCTATTTTTCTTTTCATTGACCAAGTTTTCTTTACCTACATAAATTTATTTTAAAAGGAAAATTCCTATCACTATTATACATGAAAACAGTTTGACTCACTATGAATAGAAAGACAACATAAAGAAAAAAAGAATCTTCAAAAAGAAAAAAAGCCCCAATTTTTTCTATGTGTCACTTAACCAGCAGTAGATACACCGTCCAATGAGAACACAGTATTATACTGCGGGCATTTGTGAGGGAATAGGAAGGTAGTGATTCAAAATTTTGAGGTCCTAAAAACATCAAGTCTGTCAGCTATGTAGTTATGTTGCTGTTGTTATTATTCTTTTTGCCAAAATTGATAAAAACAAGTTTCATTTTATCTCCAGATTGATTTTAAAAAGTTTTAGGGAAAATAAAAGGATTGTCTCCCCCTTTGCTTCAAGAGGCCCCATTCCTGGTCACTGCCCCCTGTTAAACAGAGAAGTCCAGGAAGGGGAACCCAAGATGAGCCTCCTGAAGCCTGAAGCCTGGAAGAGCTGAAAACTTCCAACCAATACCATCTTTTAAACAAGTACACATCAGTCCAGAATTCCATGCACAAACCCCAGAAATTAACTAACCTTGCAGCTAAAGTACCACGTAAAGCCAAACTGCCTCACTTCACCCCTGAGACTAATCTATCATTTAAATTCATTTAAGACTCATTTAAGTCCTATTGTCAGTTCTGACCCATAAGTGCTCTGCCCTGCCTGTCCTCAGATACTTATTGATTCCTTCCCCTTAACATCCCCTGGACCTCTCCTTTAATCAGCATCCTCACTGAAGCGGCCTGAGGTCAGACTCCCTGCATTTATTTCCTGGATTCTCATAGGCTTCCTGGATCAGCTCCTGAGTTCCAGGGTTGTCCTGCCCAATGCAACCTCTGCATGTTGCCAGCATCATCCTTCCGAAGTAGAGATCTGGTCAAGTTCTCTTCATCCTATACTGGCCAATGGACATCTTTACTGGTTTCCTGTCGCTCCAGGATAAAATCTAAATTCTCCCCAAATACACACCTGTACATCGTATTTATTATAGCACCATGTTTATTACAGTAGCTAACATAGAATCGGCCTAGGTGCCCGTTGACAGATGAATGGATAAAGAAAATGTTTTCCCACTTATATATAAAAGCTAAAAATACTGATCTGAGAGCAGAATAAAAATTATTAGAAATTGGGAAGGGTGTGTTGGCCTGTGTGTGTGTATGTGTGTGTGTGTGTGCAAAAGGGAGATTGGATTTGATCAGCGCACAGTACATGCGTATGTGGAACTATCACACTGAACCCATTAATATGTACAATTAATATGTTAATTTCAAAAATTTAAAAATCTTGTGTGGGTGGGAAAAAGGTCTAAATTCCTTAATCTAGCTCGTGGGAACTCTTCATGAGGCAATAACAATGTATCCCTTTTTCCTAACCTCTGCCAAACCAGACCTAATTTGAAGGACTTTATTGTATTAGTACCTTAGAGCATCTCTTGATTACATCTCTCCTTGTTTTCTAATGATTTCTTGCTGCCTCCTCAGACTTTTCTATCAGAGTCCAGAAAGCACTTGACAAACAGTTTGTTGATGGAGCCTCAGAGGGGAGGGGTACTTTGCACTTCTGGGTCAGGTGTTTTATGTGAGCAGTGCTGAAGGAACCCAGGAAAGCCATTTGCAGATTCATGAATTATGCATAGATTTCTACTTCTCTTCCCAAAGGTAATTCTTTTTAAAAAAAAGTTTATTTGTTGATTACTTTCTTCTATGTTGACTGAAATATTGGTTCTTGGTGTGAAATGCAAGACTTTAGAAATTCAAATATACGTTTGGAAAAGCATACATTTTCATCTATTAACTGACAATGACTAAGGCAGAATGCTCTTCTTAAAGTAATTACCAGTTGGAATAGAAATGTAAACTTCAGCATAATTCATGAGCTGTTTCATTTTTCTTTCTCCAAACATTAGTCTGAGTTTGGTGTGAAATAAGCCCACACATACTTTAAGCTCATTCTATTTTAAGCTGCTTTGCCTTACAGAATCTATGGATTCATCACTAACCCAGTCTTCTACTCAACAGATACTTGCTGAGAATCTACTCTGGGCCAGGCACCTTCTACTGAACAATGGGATCATCACTGCAGCAAACAGCAGGTCCAAAATTGCACAGCCTTGCCTTAACCTGGAGGTAAATGGAAATGTTTACTGGAGATGGTTTTGCAAGTTATGCTGTAGAAACGTGGAGCTATGCATGGAAAATATGTAAATCTGTCACCTCCTTTTGCTCCCCTTGGCCACAACTAGCAGTCCTCCATATCTATATCCTATTTTGCATTTATAATTTCACTCACTACTCAAGAAATCCTACATTATTCTTGGCTTTTTATGTTAAAAAACGGAGACTCTGTGTATTAACTGATTGATTGTGGTCCCACTACAACTGTCTTTGCAATTGTGTGGGTACGTATTTGTGTGCGTGTGTGTGTGTGTGTGTGTGTGTCTGGATGGTGATGGGGTGGGGTGGGTGAAGGTAGAGAGGACAACAAAGGGAGGCAAAAACAAAAGAAATGTGGGCTGGCTTTTGCTGAGTGCCTACTGCGTCTCAGGCACTTGGAACATCCTCATTCAACCAACCCTCACAGCATTTTGTGGTAAATATTACTATTCCCCATTTTACAGATAGAAAGGCTAGTTGCATGGATTATAATCAGGGAACCAGGGTACAAATCCACTACTTAGCTAGTACCTGGGCCTTCTGGTCCTCAATCCAGAGTTCTCGCTACTCCACTGAACCTCTCTAACCCAGTGGAAGGAAGGGATTCAGTGGCATGAAGATGCTCTTGGGAGGGCTATTAGATTAATTCTGGCTTTCCCACATTTTGATTTTTCTTTTTTTCTTTCTTTATTTCTTTCTTACTTTCTTTCTTTCAGAGAGAGAGAATCAATTTTATTTACTTTTTTGTGTGGCCCTCATTGTTCCAACACCTCATTGTGTATGTGGTCCTGGGGTTTGAACCTGCATCCTCACGCATGCCAGGCAAGCTCCACAACTGCTGAGCCATTGCCCCAGCCCTGCATTTTGATTTTTTAATAGCTTCTTGGCATTATTTTAGACATATTATCTGAGCTTATTTTACTCATAAGCTGAGCATTTTTCTCTTCTGATGGCCCTCCCCATCAAGATACCAATGACATTCTTCACAAATATAGAAAAATCAATTCTTAGATTCACTTGGAAGAATAAGAGACCCAGAATAGCCAAAGTAATACTTAGCAAAAAGAAGAAAAAAAAAGCAAAACAGGAGGAATTACAATACCAAATCTGAAACTATACTACCGAGCTATAGTTACAAAAACAGCATGATATTGATATTAAAATACACATGAAGACCAATGGAATAGAATAGAAGATACAGAGGCAAAACCACAATTCTATAGCCATCTGATATTTGACAAAGGTGTCAAAAATTTAACTTGGAGAAAAGACAGCCTTTTCAACAAATGGTGCTGGGAAAACTGGACAGCCATATGCAGAAAAATGACATTGGATCCATGTCTCTCACCTTGCACAAAACTCAAATTGAAATGGATCAAAGACCTAGGAATTAAACCAGATAACTTACAACTGTTAAAAGAGAAAATAGGGTCAACACTCCACCATATAGGAGCTGGCACCAATTTCCTCAACAAGAGCCCCATATTGCAAGAATTAAAACCAAGAATCAATAAGTGGGATGCCATTAAACCAAAAAGTTTCTGCACAGCTAAGGAATCAATTAAGACTGTGAAGAGATAGCCTACAGATTGGAAGAAAATCATGGCCAGCTACACCTCTGACGAGGGTCTAATATCCAGAAGAGACAAATAACTCAAAAAGCTTAATACCAAACACACCAATAACCCAATCAGTAAATGGGCAAAAGAGCTAAACAGAAACTTCTCAACAGAAAAAATATAAAATCAAGACTTCATGAAGATTTCTCCTCACCCCAGTCAGAATGGCAAAGGTCAAGAATATCAACAACATATGTTGGAGAGGGTGTAGGGAAAAAGGAACCCTTATGCACTGTTGGTGGGACTGGGACTGCAAACTAGTACAACCATTCTGGAAAGCAGTATGGAGACTACTCAAAAAATTAAGAATGGAACCACTGTACGACTCATCTATGTCTCTCCTAGGTATTTTCCCAGAAGATAAAAATTTGGCATACAACAGCAATACAGCTACATTGATGTTTATAGCAGCACAATTCACAATAGCTAAATCATGGAATCAACCCAGATGCCCATCACTGGATGAATGGATCAAGAAACATACATACCATGGAATTCTACCCAGCCATTAAAAAAAAAATTGAATCATGGACTTTGCTGATAAATGGATGGAAATGGAGAAAATCATGCTGAGTTAAATTAGCTAAACCCAGAAACTCAAGGGCTGAATATATGTGGAAGCAAGAGTACAATATGGGATACAGTGAGAGAACAATGAGTTTAGACAATAGACTCATCAAACATGGATTACTTTACCAATCACATTGGGGGCAATATCGTAGCCTAGGGATGGGAGGGGTGGTGGGAGGGAGGGGGAGGGTCAAGGGGGCTATATGAGGTGTGCATGTATGGAAGTGTGACAACAAACTCCTTCAATATGTTAAACACCAATGAAAAATAAAATTGAACATTTCCCACAGGGATGGTAGTTATTGATATTATGGGTCATGTAAATCTGACTCAATTTTAGAATTTCAGTATCAATATCAAGATTTCAAATGGAAGATAAGGGTAAGGTTCGATAACCTCTGTCCACTGCACTTCTGTCTTTATTTTGGAAAGGATCCATGGCTGAGGAAGGGCACTGGATGTTAGTCTTCTGGCCAGGTGATATTCAAACTATCAAGAATCAGCCTGGTCAATCCATAGGGTGGAGTATCCGCCAGAGAGGGTCTGATCTCTAGGACCTCTTTCTGTCCCAGACATCCGTCCTCCAGTTGCAGGACCATGGGAAAAGCCTGAGGGTCTCAGTAGTGGAGCTGGGGTAGACAGGTTTGCAGGGAGTCATTCAGGGGAATTTAGCAGAGTGACTCTACCAAATGGTACAGCTGTATTTATTTGAACAAACAGTGCAGTCATATTGATGCTTATTGATGGAATATTGGCCCCTCTTCTGGCCTTCCTTACCTTACAGCTCCTGCACCCACTTTTCCCAGCAGGTGACTTCATTATACTGAGCTGGTGTTGCTTCTGAAGAGAGTAAATGGGATTACATGTAACCCTGAGGAGTTGGCCAGGGTTTCTTTGACCTTCTAGTTCATCTGCAAGTCTTGTGGAATAATGCTGTATGGCAGTGACAACTAATCATGTATCAGCATCCATTCTTCTCCTATAATAACCCCAAATCTGGAGTTTCAGCTCAGCACATAGCTGCCCAACCAGAGACTCTATTTCCCAGGTTCATTGAGCCTCAGTGTAATCATATATCTGTGCTGGCCAATGGAATTGTGCCACTTCCAAGTTGTCCCTTTAAAAGCAGTGAGTAGGGTTCTTCTTGCCCCTTCAGTGATCCTGATGATTGAGATGTGTGTCAAAGATCAAGTGGCCACATTGAACGGTAAGGAAATTGCCTACTGAGAATGGCAGATCTACTCCACAACCTGGGCCTCTTAGTTCTGGCCATTACACGGAAGAGAAATGATAAGCCCTTCTTGTTTAAGCCACATAGTTTTGGGAGATCTTTGTAACAGCAGTCTATTCTACCATAACATACCTCCATAACTTTGGAGGATAGAGATAGTGGATCTGTTCAAAAGGCACAGCATTTGCAGAATTTGTAAATGTAAAAACAAAACAAAATTCAAGTGCTTTAAGAGAACTGAGAGATTCTGAATGGACTGTGTGAAGATTGTTGAGAGAGGACATCAGCTGAATCATTGCTTAATAAATTGAAGCTATTATGGTTTTAAATAAATTACAGTTATCTCTTACTGTCTGGAAAAGATTTGGTTCTAGGACACCAAGGAAATCAAAATCTGTGTATGCTCAAGTCCTGTATATAAAATGTTAGTATTTGAACATAATCTGCATATATCCTCCTCTATACTTTAAATCACTTTTAGATGACTTAAAAAAACTAATACAATGTAAATGGCATGCAAATAGTTGTTATACTGTATTATTTAGGTACTAACGAAGGAGAAAATCCTCTACAGTACAAGACACAATTTTTAAAAAATATTTTCCACCCATGCTCACTTGAATCCACAGACGTGTAACCCATGAATACAGAGGGCTCATGGCGGATCAAGAGCCAGTTGGAGGGATCAGTTTTAGAGGCCATGTTCAGTGACTTTATTTTTGATTATAGGCAAATTCATTGATGAGTTTTGAGTAAGAGAGTAAGAAGATCCAATTTCCTTTTTGGAATGTTACCCTGGAGTGTGGAGAATGGACTGGGCAGGGATACAAAATTAGAGGCTGAGACACCAGCTCCAAGGTCATGGTGGAAAACCAAGTGAAAAATAATGGTGGCCTCAACTAAATAAGAAAGAAGTAGACAAAAGACTAATTAAGGAGGCAGGATCTTGAGATAGGAGGTAGACGAGTGAGTTGGTTGAGGGAGAGTGAGGAGCTTAGGATAAAATCCATGTTTCTGGCATGTGTGATGCTTTGTGTTCGGGAGAGAACGTGTGGCCAACAATGGAAGGCTGACAGGATAGCCTGACCCTGTGGGAACTGCATTCCATTTATCTAACGCTGTCTCTTCTTTACTCAGTTCTCCCTACCCCCAACCTCCTGGCTGTAGATCCTGTCTACTGCTGCTCTTCTCCTGTCACTAGTAGCTTTCCAATCTTTCGCTAAGGATTCCTTTGAGTCAATTCCACACGGATACCACATTTTGAATTTTTTTTGTTGTTGTTGTTCCTAAACAGAATATGTCTATTTCTTGTGTCATTCACCTGAAATCCATTCACAAGGCTGATTGGTAATTAGATACCACCTGTAACCTCAGAAACCACAATTCTCAGATGAGGGTACCTGTATTGTCTTCCCAGCCTAGAAACTCTTCGAAATTGATCAAAAGCCAACCAGAGCTTTTCATTCACGATACCATCACAACAGTTGCAGATAAAAAAAAGCTGGAGCAAAATGCCATTTTAGGTGGTCTGTGCCAGCGGAAGTCAGATACCTGTGAGATTCTTAAAATTTTGAGTCCTGGAGAGGGTTTTGTTGTTAACAATTTTATTCCTAAAGCTTTGTCTTGCCTTAAGTTCCAGACTTTCTTCTCAAAGATAGGGAATAATAGGCTTTGGTCTCTTTTATGTCTTATAATAGTTTTCTCTTCCTTTTGTGAGAATTCATGTTCCACTTTGACAATCTGTTGGGGCTGTCAGTCACAGTATTGGTGGCAATTGCCACCTTCCGACAGTTATTGGTCCATGAGATAGAGACTCACTGGGCCATGCATGGCCTTCCTTGGGATTGATAGTGCTGTAGTTTGGATCTTGAATGACACCCAAAGTCCTACATATCAATGGCTTGGTCCTCAGTGTGGCATTGTTGGGAGGTTGTGGAATCTTTGAGAGGCAGGGCCTAGCAGGAGATCCTTAGGTCATAGAGAATGTGTCCCTAAAGGGAATTAAGGGACTCCTGCCTCTTTACCTTTCTCTCTTTTGCTTCCTGGTTACAAGGTGAGTGGTCTTTCTCTGCCACATTCTCCTGCCATCCACGATCTGTTCCCTTGTCATAGACCCAAAGCAATGGCACCAACCAATCATGGACTTGAACCTCCAAAACTAAGAGTTAAAAGAAAACTCTTCTCTTTTAAGTTGGTTATCTCAGGTATTTTGTTATAGTGACACCAACACTAGATGAAAGAAGTGATCTTTTGTTGGTGTTGCTAAACTAGGATAATATAAGCATTGTCTATCTTAATCTTTTTTAGCTAAATGGAGAAAATTCATCTTCAGTAGTAGAGTATTATATCAACACCCAGAGAGAAACAACTGGGGGTTGGGTTGAGAGAACTTGGGGAAAGTTGAGTGGCTGGTTCCAGACTGTTTGACATTGTTCCTGAGCCCACTCCTTTGTTCCATCAGTTACCCCAAGTTTTTTCTTGGCTTTGCAAGCTAGTGTTTTCCTCATTTTCTTAAGCTGGTTTAAATCGTACTCTTGCAGGGCCTTAATAGTCTTTGTACTTCCCAAAGCTTATCTATAACATAATTACTAGTTGGTGCCCCATTCTTTACAGATGCACTTGAATGAATATGTTCTCCAACTGGTTGAACATTTGCTTTTTACCAAGGGCCTTCTAGAGCTTATACCTTGATATAAGTCTTGAGTCTTTTCCGTGGAGGGAACAAGTCATAGATAGTTTAGTAAGTCAAAGGGAGAAAGATTTTCCGGGGTACCTGGGCTCTCTGCGGACTTTTGAGTCATTTGGGGTGGTAGAGTAGAATCCTAGTTCCCACTATGGCAGCTGGGAGCAGGGCCAGGGAGCCAAAGGATGTCAGGAGCTTATTTTAAGAAACTCCCTTCCAGGTCATGGACCTCCTGCACATGTTCTTTCGTTCCTGGTTGTCCTCAAACTCTACTGCAGCAAGACATGGATAGATAGGCTGTTTAGTAGGGAATTCACAACTAAATAGCAATTGCCACCAATACTGCCACAATCAGGGAAGGACAGCTTTGCAACTAATTACTTCCCATGAAAATACCCAAACATAATTTTGTTCATTATTAAAATTTTCCAATAATAAATTTATCTTCCTCATTAAGTAATACATTATTCTCCCACCAAACACACAGCAAACTAGAATTACTAGGCACTGCTTATATTAAATTGTTCCTTAATAAATTAAAACTCCTATGGTTATGAATAAACTAGGTCATCTGCACATTTTGTAAATTAGTAGTTTCTTGTAGTTATTCTCTACTGGTCAAAGCCTAAAAGAGAAGGAGAGGAAAAATGATTATCATTATTATTTTATTGTTTTTAAGCAAAGTACTGCATTCGGCACTGTAGTTTAAAATAAGCCACTCAATCTAAGACAGTAGAATCAATATTGTTGAGAATCAATCAATAAGGATAAATTTTAAGGCCTATGAGCTATAAGCTTTTAAGTCACATTGGAAACTAAGTCTGCTTGGATATATAAGACCAAATGAAGAAACAAACTCAGATAGGATTTAAGGAGTCCTGATGTTCTAACCCTTGTTCGAAGAGATTTTAGCTATTGTCCAATTTTTTTTCCCTGTTACAACTTTTGGATGGATTGAAAGATGTTTCTTTCTGATTTTAGGATAAGTCAACTTCTCTGCTGTCCTTTCTATTTGAGATGATTAATGGGGATTTTCCACTCTTGTCTGAAGTGGTTGAAACTATTAACAAATCAGTTACAAGAACTTCTCAAGTTACAAAATCCTTCCTTATGGAATCCTATAATATAAACGGATCACTGCACTCTGCTGTTTTTAAAAAATCTCCTTACTCAAAAGTCACTGGAGACAGCAAACCAAGCCACACTAAGACAATTGCCCCACCTTCTGGCAAAGCTTAGGAACTGCTCAGACCTGAGTGCCACCCAACTACCTCCTTTCCCACCTTGGAAGGTCTACCCTGCTCTTTCCAACCCTTGCTTTTCTTTCTTTTTTTTTTTTTTAATTTTTATTAAGGAGTTGAGCTATTGTACAATCATAAATGCATATAAAGTAACAATATGTTATGCATTTGATCCTAAACCAGAATTACCCCCACATCACCCACATCCCAGTCTCTTGATTCTTCTATACTTTGCCCCTACAAGCAATATAAATGTTTAGATTGTGAATTTTCCAGAATTGAATAATGATTGCATAAGTATTATTTGGATTCTCAGGGGTGGTGGTGGTAAAAATTATCCAACTCTTGTTTGGATAATTGTTCAATTATTTATATTAGGCTAAATTTACCCCTCATATCCATACATAAAAGTCTTTCAGGCACATTCTTCTTTGTTGACTTTCATAAACTACTGCCTAATATCTCAGTATCTGTTTTTCTTTCCTGAGCCTTTCCCCCTCTTACACACAACTTCCTTCACTTCCTCCTTCTTTCACCACATGGCAAAAACAAAACCACCAACAAAAACCAAAGAAACAAACATATATTAAACAGTTGTCCTGTTTAATATCTATAAATGTAGCACTGGTAGGAATAAGGAAAGCAAAAGTCAAACGTTGGAACTACTCAACACAACAGAATCAGGGTGTCAAACTTTCCATGGACCTGAAGTTCTCGTCAGAGTCTCTACAAAAAGATCATCTGCTTTTAATTAAACTGCCTAAGGGAAAACTTTTCTCACATTCAGTATTCATCCTCTGTCGAATCATTAATTTATAAATGAATATTTTTGTTCTCTATTTAGTCCCAAATATATGGTAGTTCAGCTACATTAAGTAGGTTAACATTTCTATGCATGCTACAAGTCACAAAGAACATTTTAATCACAATATTCTGGAAGTTAAAGACATCTCACATTAAAATAGTTTGTCTTTTAGAAATACCTCCACTACCATGGATAATTATCTTTATCAACTTAGTTCTTCATTTAAAAATGAAATTTACCAAAGTAGCAATTATTTATCAAGAAAAATAAGGCAGTAACTAAGTGGATAAAATAAAAATGAAAATCCCATCTCTCACTCCTTTATCCATTCCTCATCAGAAACTCAAGAATTTGAAATACTACTTTTAGGAATTGTTTTCTATGCAGAATAGGTAGATATATTATTTACATATGTATTTGGAGATGAGGGAAATTATGTATCTATCTATATATCTATTTATCCATATCTATCTTTTTTCTTTCTTTTGTCTAGTAACTCACCCACTCATTATGGGAATCCTTTTGTAGTAGACACAATTTAAATCTTCCTGGCCACGATCAGAGACGGTGGTGCACAGGTGTAGTCCCAGCGACTAAGGAGGCTGAGGTAGGAGGATTGCTTGAGTCCAGACCAGACAGGGCAATGTATTTTCTCAAAAAAAAAAAAAAAAAAAAGAAAGAAAAAGAAAAAATATTGTTGCCCATTAGCTACTTATTTCCAGTAAAATAAAAGTTAGAGGGCATACATATGAGGCAGGTCCATTTGAGGTCAGACAGTGGGAGAGTAGATGCAGGGATAGGTTACTCACATCCATGGGCAAGAAGTCACTTGTCCACAGCATGAAAAGAAACAGAAGAAATTACTTTTTACATGGTTCAGAGGACACTGTGAAGTTGGAAGATAGGTTTTGCTAAACTTTAAAGGAATATTATCTTCTTTTTAAAAGGTTCTTTTTTTTAGAGAACATAATCTGCTGTGTTCTTTTTGTGAAATGGGCAATCAGCGCACATTTTCATGTGTGCTACGGCTCATCCTTCTGAATCTTCTGAATATATTTTTTCATTTTGCAAACCCACACATTTTTATCTCTTTACAGTAAATGTTACCTCAGCCAACAGGCCTAGAAACAATTACAGAATAGTAAAGGTAGCCTTGCTGGCTTTTTCTTTTTCTTTTTATTAAATGGATAAGTGACAACAGACAAATGCATTTTCTTTTCTTTTCTTTAGACCTCATTAGAAACCAAACAAATACAATGTTGAAGAAAAACTATACTGCTGTGGCTGAGTTTATTCTCCTGGGACTGACAGATCAGCTGAGTGACAGCCTGTCCTTTTGTCATCTACCCCAGGAACTGGCAATATGAGCATGATTTTTGTCAACAAGAAGTGACACAAAGCTTCACATCCCAATGTTCTTCTCCCTAGTCCCTTCTTTGTAGATCTGTGTTGCACGATCAATGCTGCTCTTCAGATTCTGTTTAGCTTCTTTTCCAAGAGAAAAGCCTTTTCCCACAAGAGGTTGCTTTTCATACTCCCTTTTTCGTTGTACTGGTAACTACAGGTTATTACATGCTTACAATGATGGCTTTTGACGGCTACATGGCTATCTTAGTCCGTTTAATGTTTCTATAACAAAATATCGGAGGCTGGATACTTTATAAAGAAGAGAGAGTTATTTGGCGCACAGTGAGGAGGTTCATGAGCACAGTCTCAGCACCTGCCAGCCTCTGGTGTGGGCCTTGTGGTAGATGGCACCATAATGGTGAGAGTGGTGTAGGTGGAACAGAGACGCAAGGGAGGTGTCAGGCTCCCTTGTAACCACCTGTTCTGGAGGGAACTAATCTAGTTCTACAAAAGCTCAAATTCCTGGGGCTGGAGCGGTGGCTCAGTGGTTTCGGCGCTTGCCTGTCAAGCAGGAGGACTGGGGTTCAAACCCCAGCACCACGTACACAACTAAGTGTTGGAGCAACTAAGGCCATGTGAAAAACTAAATAAAGTTGTTTCTCTCTTTCTCTGTCTCTCTCACTGTCCCTCTCTCTTTAAAAAAAAAAAAAAAAAAAAGCTCGAACTCCTGTCAGGCAGCATTAATCTATTCATGAAGGTGGTGCCCCATGGCTAAATGCCTCCCACTCAACTGTATGTGCTGCCCATGAGCACAGGGCTCCACTTTTTAAAAAATTTTTAATTAAGAAGTTGATTTATTGCACAATTGTAAATGCATATAAAGTAATAATATGATATGCATATATTCTTAAGCCAGAATTACCTCCTATATCCCACCTATTCTCCCTCCTTCTCTCCTCTCCAGTATGCCCCCACCCCCCACATATCTACGACTGCCCTAGGTTATGTGTTGCTGCGCCTTTGCTGGGTCTAACACATGAGGCTGACCACCTTTCGCACAGGCCTGGGTTTAGCTCCAGCCTCCTCAAATGAATGAAACAGTCGCCCCTTGGATCTCTGGGGTTGGCTAACTTTGCTCAGCATGATTTCTTTGGAAACTCAAATATATTTTATAGGAGATTAAGCCAAAATGTTAGAATTTCTGGCTTTTAAGTCAACTTTCTTTCCTTGAGATGTGGTGGAGAAAGCAGAAAACGCTGAATCATCAGTGGCCAAAATTCTGGGCTGCATCTGTGAGAACTGGTCCTACGAGCAGTGTGTTTGTGATGTGTGCTCCTATTCCTCCGATATTCTTGTTTTTTCTAACTTGGATTGATTTTTGAGAGAGAGAGAGAGAGAGAGGAGAGAGAGCGAACAGGACTGTAATTTGAAAGCATCTTTTACTCTTTACAATAATGTTTTCTACTTTGTTTTTTTTTTATAATTGCTTCTTCCCTGTCATTAAGGGAAATGGTGCTACAAGACAATGTAATATTTACTCGCCGCCCTAAAATTCTTCCTTGGGCTGAATTTCTCCAGGCCTCCTCACTTTCCACTTGCTGAAGACTGAAATTCTTCTTCCACAGTAAAGGGAGAGGTCTCAGCCTCTAACTGGTCCTGGTTAATTTTTTTTTTTTCTGTTGGAAGCACAGATTTCTTTCTTGTTGCCTTTGATTAGTTTTATGTTCTTGGGTATCAAGTCATGAGGAGGGAAATTGGTTTGAAAAGGAGCCTCTCTGAACAATATTTCCAAGACCACCCTCTGAAAACCCCACAAGTGGGGTCCTCCCGGAACCCTTGCTCTCTCCCACCCAGCCCCTTCCTTGGGATTAAATTGAATCCAGAGGCTGGAAAATTGCTCCTCATTGTGCATTTTCTCTAATAATCAGTGTATTTTAAAAAAATTATACCACAGTCTTGCAGTGCCAAGCGGCTAGTGAATGTTAAAGGGAAATAATCATCCTATAATTCAGACTGGTAGGAAACAGTCATTTCTAATTACTTGTCATAAGAGAAGGCAATGCAATTAAAGATTCTGGCTTAGACTAGAGCCTCCACGCAGCCACTGATTCATAGTTTTGACTGTCTGAAAAGGCAAAGTCAGCCAATTGACCATGCGCTCATCCAAATTGTCTGTTACTATGATGGAAGACACCTTGTGGAAGCTTCGGGGTTTTGGTGGGTGTAATACAGACTTGGAGAGCTAGTTATTAAAAGCCAAGGTCCTTAGGGCTGGAAGAACCATTAGGAATTATTTCACAAAAAGATTTATGGACACTATTGATCATGTAGCAGGTCACTTAGACATCTCATTAAGCATCTCTTTTGAGGGTCCACACAGGTGAGCTGTTCAGAATGCAAAGACTTTGTTACTTCTTCCAAAAGACATTTTTTTTTGGTACCAGGAATTGAACCCAGAAGCACTTAACCAATGAGCTCTGTCCCCAGGCCATTCTTTATTTTTTAAAATTTTGAGATAGGGTCTTGCTAAGTTGCTTAGGGCCTCACTAAATTACTGAGGCTAGCTTTGAACTTGTGATCCTCTTGCCTCAACCTTCCAAGTAGCTGGGATTACAGGTGTTTGTGCCAGGCTTCCAAAAGACACATTTGACCCTCATCTTATTTGACCTTTGCAGAAAAGACAGTGTTTTATGTTCTATTTTATTTCCCTTTCCCTGGATGTATAAGAGAACTGCATTATCAGATGTACCCTGTGATTAGTTTGAAATACACTTTGGCCAAAACCGTTAAGGGAAAGTGACGTATGTCATTTCTATGCTGAATCAGAGATCATGTGTGAGCCCTGTGCCGTCTTTTACCCCATCCTGGGGGATGTAGAGGTATAATCTTAAAATGGCAGAGACATGAAATGGAGTCAGCCTGGACCCTTGAATCACTGCCCAGAGGTGAGGTTCCTGAGTCGTGTAGTAAACTGAGTGCAAGGGAAAAATACTCTTTCCATCATAAAGTCACAGGAATTTGGGGGTTATTTTGTTACTGCAGCACCACCTAGCTTATTCTGACTCACAGATCTTTTGGAGGCATATGACTCTGCATATCTTCCTTGGATTACAACTCAAAGCTCTCTGGATGTTCCTGCCATTCTTTTTAAATTCATAGTCTCAGTCTCCCTTAAGGTTCTTCTTCGCCTTTCCAGATGTTAAATATTAGAGTTTCTTAGTTTCCTACTCTGAGCTCTCCTTTCCTCTCATCCTGTATAGTCTTTCTGTTTCAATTACCACATGATATATCTCTCTCTAGCCCAGTCTTCCTTCAAACTTACATTATATATATATATATATATATATATATATATATATATATATTCCATATTTGCTTGCCTATTGGATATCTCATATGGCTCCCAAGTTAAGTACACCCAAAATTCAACTTAAATCCACCCCCTTCCTCAGACCTGCTCCTCCTCCAGTTTTCTTAGAGAACGGTATTGTTATATGTTGTAGCTGCTCTCCAAAGATGGTTCCCATGAAACATACCTTCCTAGATGCCCTGGGTGTTTAGACCTAGAGCAACTCAATTTCTGAATGAAGTCACATTCTCAGGTACTGGGGATTAGGACTACCATACATATTTAGTGGAGACATAATTCAATTCATCCCATAATAGTTGATATCACAGGAAACCAAATTGAATATTTTGGGGTAAATGAACTGCAAAACTTTTGGTGGTTGGTGTATGCCAAGGAATGAGGCGTGGATCAAGGTAGATATGAAGAATTTACCTGAAGTTTGGACCTAGTTCTCAGAATGCCTGGAGCTCAGTTTCTCTTAGAGCAATCTCAGTGTCTGGCCCTGTGTCTGTCCAAGGCCATTTAGGAATCCTGTGGCAGCCATTGCTCAAGTCAAATCCATTGTTTGGAGTTCTCTAGGGGAAATCTTCATATCTAACTCCTCCACCCTCAGCAAGCAGAAAGTTGCCACTTGGTATGCTATCATTTTGGTGCCAGAATCATGAACCAACTTATATTACATTTTAATTATTCAGATAGACCTATTGCACCTAGAAATTTTAAAAGTCGGAAGATCATTATATCCAAATAGGAAAATAGGAATAATCTGCCCTATTGAGGATACAAGGTTCCTAGTAAATGAGTCGAAATCCTACACTATGGATTTTAAATCACTCAGAATACAGAGGCAGTTTAAGTTATAGAGTTTTACTCCCAAATTTTCTAAAAGCACAAAGCTTGGGAAGTGAATGAATAATTGTGTGCCAGGCTTTGTTGAAATTACCTATTTCTCTTGATCGTTCCATCCATCACTTTTATTTTGTAGACAAATATGAACTACCTGCGCTTAGCATTGGAGACGTGCTCTTCCTGTAAAGAGATGCACAAATAAGTCTTTAAAAATATTGTTAGAAAGTTTAAAATGCCTTAGTGGACACATTTGAAATATTGAGATTCATTCTCCCTGGCTGATTGAACATTATTCAGCCGGGAGTTCTTCCTCAGACCCGATGGTCTGGGCTCCAGCATAGTACCAGCTTGAAGAAAATGGTGATTCCAGGCACTGAACAACAATCTGAGATGCCCACATCATGCTTTATGTAAGAGAATTAGCAGAAACTCAGCTCAGTGCGCCTTCAAAAGAGGAAACTAAGCAGACAGTCTTGTTAATTTAGCATATAGACTTGGAATACAGTACAACATCCATCATCTCATCAAAATTCAATTAAAATATGGTTTACTGGCCAAAGAAAAGGAGCCATTTTTTTCTTCTCCTCTGTCTTTTTTTTTTTTTTTTGAAGAGAAGTTCTTGGAACATCACTAAGCCCTTAATGGTTCTTTCATTATGAAACCAATTTGAAAGGATGGTTTAAGTGTTTGACCCTCACACTAAAAGTTAGGGTTCATACCATAGTATCATTGCTATTAATTTAAAGCAAGCTGGCACTAGCAACGGAGGCCAGGTAAGAAGGTGATTTTAAGGTCTTCCTCTTTATAGACTTTTGATGTAATTTAAAAACTCTTTGGCTTCTACAGGATCATCTCTTACATGGTACAGAATTCAGAACTGTGATTATCCACTCAGTCCAGATCATTTTCTGATTTTGAAAACTGTTATTTGCTAACACCTACCAGACTTCACACCAGGAAAAGGTAAGTCCATAGGTCCAATAACAAGATTTGTGCTGTTAAATGCAATTGAGCCTCAAAGTTTAAGCAGTTAAATGTCTTAATTTGTTCTTTTCTTCCTACCGTAATATAATGAGGATAAACTCTGACACAGAGCAACTCTGCAAAGGGAAGCTTTCTCCTTGTTCATTGTTTCTCAAACCAATCTTCTCTCCTGGAATTTGATTTCCGAAGTCCCTTACAGTCTTTAAGCCAGGCGGCTGTAATGAATCCACTGGGTACATTCACAATCATCTCAAATAAAAGCACACTCTGGAAGCCAGGCACCCGTAAGATGGACCAGATGGGGTTAGGCACCAGGTAGAAAAAACTGTGCCCTTTAGCCCATGGACTCCAGCACAGGTTGCTGAAGGGCATGACCTTGGCTTTGAAATAAGTAGTATGAATCTCTATGGGTTAAGCGCTAAAGTGTCTTCTTATGCACAGCAATTCATTTTTCTGGTACTTTGGCCCAAATACTGTCAATCAGAGGCTTGCCTTGTGGCTTGGAGAAGGCAAATTGTGGTGTGATTTTCAAAGGACCCCTAACAAGCTTGTCTACAGTGCCCTCTCTACTCCAGTGTTTTTTTGACTATTACATATTATAATCTTTTTCTATATCAGCCAGACCTCCTGTCTCCAGGAAGGGTCAACCAAGGAATTTATACGGTTTTTAGAAGTTTCAAAAAATACAGTACTCAATTTGTGAGGATTTTGGATTTGATCACAACTGGTCATCTTTTGGTTTCTTTGTTCATTTTGCTTTTGCTTTTCAACAAAGTTGCCCTGGGGCACAATGTTTCCCATTGCACCGTTAGCCAGAGCAATAGCTAGACTTCCCTGTTTACCCAGGGCAATTTTTTTTTAAATTTTTATTTTTGAACAAACTTACAAGATTTTAACAAAATAATATAAAATGTGTATATATTCTGGATATTACAATTACCCCCAGGAGTGCCCCCCCAATTACCCTCCCTTATCCCACCTTTCCCCTTCCCACTATATCTCTAAAAAAAGTATTAGATTGTAAAGCATTACATCTTATCTGGATTTAACACATGCTAATAGACCAACTTTCTCACTGTCCAGGGTCTAGTCGCCACCTCCACAGATGAGTGGAGACAATCGACCCTTAGATCTCTGGGTTAAGCTGATTTTACTCATCATGATCTCTTCCATAGCCATCCATTTACCTTCGAAGGCTGCAATATCATTGTTTCTAATTGCTGTGTAATATTCCATGGTATAAATGTACCACGGTTTTTGGATCCATTCTTCCAGTGAGGGACATCTGGGTT
>PVKS010010163.1:0-61125 GCA_004027875.1 Aplodontia rufa
CCAATGTATATATACTTAGTTATCCAGGGCTAATGCCAAATCATGGATGCCCAGCTTGGGTTTCCCCTGTTGCTGTTTCCCCCAGAAAAACTCTTACATTAAATGGGTATCTCGTGGACGAATGACTTCTGCTTGAGATGGTTTCCCCATATTCCCACTCTCCAGTCTCCTAGGATTTCTTCCTACACCCTCCCTCTCCCCATCCCCTTTCCTACGCCTCCAAGAAACCTAGGGAGCCATCCCCCTATTGCGTTGAGAATTATACAATTTGAAGTTATTGTTAGCTTAGCCATCAAACATATTGCTTCCCCGTGTATTTTAGCTTCCACAGATGAGAGATACCATTTGGCCCTTGAGTCTCTGAGATTGGGATACTTCACTGAGCATAATTCTTTCCATCTCCATCCATTTGGCTGCAAAAGCCATAATATCATATTCTCTAATGGCTGAGTAGAATTCCATTGTATATAAGTACCAAAGTTTTTGTATCCACTCATCAAGTAAGGGGCATCTGGGTTGGTTCCATAGTCTAGCTATAGTAAATTGAGCTGCTATATGAAGCCATATCACTATAATATGCTGATTCTAACTCTTTTGGGAAAATACCCAGGACACACAGGGAAATAAAGGGCTAAATATTTTCCCTCATCTGTGGAGGCTGGAGCTAAACCGAGGCGTGGGGGAAAAGTAGTCAAACTCATGTATTAGAACTGCCAAAGGCATAGCAACACAAAATCTAGGGGAGCCAAAGACATGTATGTAGGTGGGGAAGCGAGGAAGGGAGAGGTGGGGGTGGGCGGAGAGGTAGGGAGGATAGAGAGGGATCTAGGAAGATAATCCACAAAGTAGCATATGTATTAACCCCCTGAGAAGTCAAATGAAACTTATACCATCATTTAATTCTGGAAAATTTGCAATCATATACGTGTGTGTATGTGTATACACATTTATATCTTTATAGGGGTATAATATAGAAGAATCAAGAGACTGGGGAGTGGGCATTGTGGGGGAAATTATGATTTAAGGCCAAATGCATATCATATTGTCACTTCATATGCATTTAAGATATTTTAACAACTCCTTAATAAAAATTTGAAAAAAGGAAAACAAAAGTCACACAGGGAGGTGAAATTTTGGCTCCATCATGTATGTATCACCACTGGAACTATTAATACAATCAGAGGTTGAAGAAAGGCTATCAGTCAAAAATATCACTGAAAGAGCTATAACTAAATAGGCAGAACTACCAAATCTTCAAGGAGCCACCTAACTCTGTTTTTGTCAATTTATGCTACTTTACAGTGGCAGAATGTTAAAATAATTTCTACTCAGGTGTATATAGCCGCACAAGAGAAATTACAGCACAAACAGGACCACTGCATTGTACTATGTTCTTCCCCAGCTCCAACTCTGCTAGGCAATTTATGATGCTACAAAAATGGGCTGTCAAAATACAAAGGGTATGGGTATTTACCAGCTAATTTAGTAGAATTCCAACCTCCATCTTCTCTAGTCCCTCCTTTTCTGCACATCAATACAGATACCATTTCCTGCCCCGCAAAGATATAGTTTAAGCTTTTTCAAAAGAACTTGAGCTTCATTTACCACTACCACTCTTGCCTCAATGTAACTTACAAAAACCAAAAACACAAACAAAAAAAACCTTTTAATCCTAATTCTTGGAGAATTAGAACAATTACAATGACTTAATTATCAACAGGGCAAATAAACATAAAAATGAAAAAAATGCTAAGTGGATACAGTTTAGATTGAGGTTCTCCCCAATCCTATTGTTATTTACTATTTTTGTTCAAAATAGCAATAATCATAAAGTTCAATAAAATTCTGATTTAATATAGTTGTTCTCAACATTAAAGGATATCAGATTCAACTATAGGACTAAAACATACTCTGCATGCATAAACTTGCCCTAAACCCAAAATAAAATTATCAAATCATGAGACTAATATCCAAGCAAAACTATGTTTAAAAGCTTCAGAGATTACAAAGATGCACATTCTTAATTCAGAGGTACTGTTCTACATTACAAACATTAAACTCACTATTCATTCAAACATTAATTAGCTGTGTTGCAAGAGTGAAGTAGAAAAACCACACAAATGAGTAAAGTTCTGACTATATCAACATATTGCACTTTATGTACATTTCTATTGTTCATCTCCATTAAAAACACCTTCTATCTCATTTCCTTGAACTATAAGGCTTTCTTGATCTTTTCCATTTTTCCCACATTTGACAAAAAAAGGATACACAAAGAATTATGTATCCCTCATATTTCTACCATGAAGAAAAAATATTTTTGACAGATCAAGAAGAGGACATACATTCTGATATTAACAAACTGCAGTTTATGTCCGTCATGCAAGCAAAATTATTAAGTGATACCCTCCACTCTTAAAAATATGCTGCTTTGATAATAAATCAAAGGTATGACAGTTTTCACTTCTATACGATATTTTGTTATAACTTCCATACCATTAAAATTCACCTTTTTAAAAGTTCATATACCATGAAAACTCACCTTTTTAAAGTGTACAATTCAATGTGTTCTTTTTATTGTTTTCACAAAGTAGTAAAGCCATTATTACCATTATTTAATCTCAGAACATTTCATCACTCTGAAAAGAAACTCACTACCATTAGCAATCACACCCACTCTCTTTTCTTCCTAATCTCTAGCAAGTACTAACTCATTTTGTCTCCCTGGAATCTGCCTATTCTGGATATTTCACATGAATGGAATTATACAGTATATAACTTTGGGTGGCAGGTTTCCTTCACTCGGCACGATTGTTTTCAAGATTTATCTGTGCTACAAATTGAAGCAGTATATATCATACTTTCTTGGATATACCACATTTTATTTAGCCATTTATGAATATACGGACATCTAGGTTGTTTCCACTTTTTGACCATTACAATTAATGTAGTTATGAATGATACTGCATAAATTTTATGTGGATATATATTCTCAGTTCTCCAGATATATAACTAAAAGCATATGGCTGGGCCCTAGAATTGTTGGATCATATTGTAACTATGTTAACTTTTTGAGGAATTGCCATGCTCTAAGGCATCTGAACCATTTTACTTTCCTACCAGTAACATATGAGGGCACCAATTTCTTCGCATTCTTCCCAATATGTTAGTATTTTTTAATATAGTCATCATAATAGGCATGAAGTGATAATCTTGCAGTTTTAAATTGCATTTCTCTAATGACTACTGAATTCAGCATTATTTCATATACCCACTTGCTATTTGTATATGTTTGTTAGAGAAATATCTATTCAATCCTTTATAGAACTGGATAGTCTTTTCACTGTTGAGTTGTAAGAGTTCTTTTAATATTCTGGATACTAAACATGTACCAGATACATGATTTGCAAATTATTTTCTCCCATCTAAATTTATGCACTTCTTGATAGTGCCCTGGAAGAATAACAGTTTTTAGATTTGATGAATTCCAATTTAGCTATTTCTTCTCTGGTTGCTGTGCTTTAGTGTCAAATCTAAGAAACCACTGCCAAATTCAAGGTCATGACGATTTAGCCACATAGTTTGAGCTCTTACATTCAAATCTTTGATCCATTTTAAGCCAACATTTTTTAATTCAGTGTGAGATAAAAATCCAATTTTGTTATTTTATATGTGGATATGTGGGGGTCCCAGTTTGATTCGTTAAAAAGCCTGTTTCTCACCACCTGAATCAGCTTTACACAGTTGTCAAAAATCAACTAATCATAAACGTATAAGCTTATTTCTGTACTTCCAATTCTATTTTACTCATCTATACTATATTTATCCTTTTGCCAGCCACATACCTTTTTGGCTACTGTTGTTTACAGAGTTTTCAGATCAGGAAGTAGGAATCCTCTAACTTTATAAAGATTGTTTCAGCTACTCTGAATAACTTGAATTTCCATATAAATTTTAGCATCAGCTTGTCAATTTCTGCAACAACAAAAAAAAATAAGCAAGCCTGCTGAGATTTCGATATGGGTTGTGTTGACTCTGTTGATCAATTTGATCTTAACATTAAGTCTCACAACCCACAAAGTTCAGCTTTGTGTTTATTTAGGTCTTAAATTTCTTTCAATGTTGTTTTATAGTTTAAAGTGTACCAGTGTTCCACATAATTTGTTAAAAGTATTCTTAAGTACAGTATTGTTTTAATGTTATTATAAATGTAATTTTCTTAATTTCACTTTTAGACTGTTAACTGCTAGTGCCCTATATGATTCTTGACTTTAAAAACTTTCCATGACATTAAAAAAAAGAGCAATTATGCTGGGCACAATGGCCCATGCCTGTAATTCTAGTGGCTCAGGAGGCTGAGGCAGAAAAATCGCAGTCATAGCCAGTCTTGGCAATTTAGAGAGGCCCTAAGTAACTTAGCAAGACTATCTCAAAATAAAAAATAAAAAGGGCTGGGGATGTGACTCGGTGGTTAGGCAACTGGGATCCAATTCCTGGAATCAAAAAAAGAACAATTAGAAACTGTATAGCATTTAAATATGAATATGCTGGGGTCCTCTAAATACAGATGTTCCTTGACTTGCAGTATGATTAAATCCTGACAAATCCACCATAAACTGAAAATGCTGAGTCAAAAATGTATATAATACATTTAATCTATTGAACATCTTAGTCTAGCTCAGATGTGCTCAGAACATTAGCCTGCAATTGGACAATAGCACTTAACACAAAACCCATTAACTGAATACTACACAGAAAGTGAGAAATAAAAATGGTTATAAGTTTGCATTCACACCATCGGTAAGGTCAAAAAAATTTAAGTCACTAGCAAACAAACAAAAAAAGGCATGAAGAATCCCAATACCTGACCTCAAATTATACTACAGAGCTGTAGTAACAAAAACAGTGTGGTTTTGATATAAAAAAAAAAAGACATGAAGACCAATGGAATAAAACAGAAGACACAGAGACAGATACACAAATCTTTAACCATTTGATGTTCGGCAAAGGGGATGAAAATGTATCCTGGAGGAAAGACAAGCCTGTTCAACAAATGCTGTTGGATAAACTGGACAGCCATATGCAGAAAAAAGAAATTAAATCTGTATCTTTTACCCTGCACAAAAATCAAATTGAAAAGGATTAAGGAATTAGGAATTAAACCAGATACCTCACAAATGTTAAAAGAAAATATAGGATCTACACTCCACCATACAGGTGCTGGCTCCAATTTCCTTAATAAGATTCCCATGACATAAGGATTAAAACCAAAAAACAATAAACTAAATGGCATTAAACTAAAAAGCTTCTGCAGAGCTAAGGAATTAGTCAAGATCATGAAGAGAGAACCTACAGAAAAGAAGATCATGGCCAGCTACTCCCTAACAGGGGACTGATATCTAGGATTTACAAAGAATTCAAAAAGGTTAATACCAAAAACACATTAAACCCAATAAATAAATGGGCAAAAGAACTAAACACAAACTTTTCAACAGAAGAAATACAAATGGCCAACAAAATACATGAAAAAATGTTCAACATCTTAAGCAATCAGGGAAATGCAAATCAAAACTACTTTAAAGATTTCACCCCATTACAGTCAGAATGACAAAGATCAAGAATACAAACAACAGCAGATGCTAGAGAGGTTGTGGGGAGAAAGGAACTCTTGTACATTGTTGATAGGACTGCAGACTAGTACAACCACTCTGAAAAGCTGTATGGAGACTCCTCAGAAAACTGGGGATGGAAACAGGGTATAACCCAACTATGTAACCCCTGAGTATGTTCCCGTAAGATATAAAATCAACACATTACAGTGACACAGCTTCATCAATGTTTACAGCAGCACAATGCACAATACCTAAATTATGGAATCAATCCAGATGCCCATCAGTGCATGAATGGATCAAGAAACTGTGGTGTATACATATACAATGGAGTTCTACTCAGCTATCAGAAAGAATGAAATCATGGTCCTTTGCTGGTAAATGGATGGAAATGGAGAAAATTATGCTAAGTGAAATTAGCCAAACTCAAAAAAGTCAAAGGTCAAACGTTTTCTCTCATATGTGGAAGCTAGAGTAAAATAAAAGATGGGGTGAAAGATGGTCAAGTTTATATATCAGACCCAACTAACTTGGAGTAACATACGATCAGGAGCAAGTTTAGTTATGTAGAGAAGATGGAGGGTTGATGGGGACGGATAAGGGGTGTTATAAATACTGTATGGTATACTTTATACCCCTGAGATGCTGAATAATACTCATGCAGCATTTAAAACTAGAAAATGTAAGGGGGGACAGCTATCAGTGGAGACAAGAGACTTGGGAGAGGGTGGGAGGGGGGAATCCTGGATAAGGAATGGGTCCAAATTAAACTGTCATAATGTGTGCATGTGTGGATGTGTAACAACAAATCCCTTCATTATGTAAGACTATAATGCACCAATAAACAATTTTTTAAAAAACACCAGGGGTACTCCCATGAAAAATTTTTAAATCAAACCATCACAAATTGGGGACCATCTGTATTTTCTCATGGCAGCAGAGTGGGGGACTCTAAACAACTAAGAAACCATAGGGGCTGTCTGTTTTGCTAAGATCTTAAAAAGTCAGAATCAAACAATGCCAAATAAGTTCAATTACCATTTCAATAAAAGACAATGCAACTACATTCCACAAACAAAATGCCCAAATTCTCTTACAAAATATATAAAAATCCTACTCACATACTCTCTGTTCAACAAAATTCTCTTAGTGATATCTGTAACACAACCAGGGATTCGTTACCCTTATAAATTATCTTCCAATTAATTTTAAAAAGAATACTGTTTCCTCTAAAATTGGATGATTTCATTATTGTTTACCATTAAATTCAGGCAGAAATTTAAGTTCTAAATTAATTCAAGACTACCATAAGCTATTGTTTTATGGAAAATTAAATATAAAGCAATCTTCTTTATTCTGAATTACCTTATGAAATATGTATAACTACCCATCTTAAAATAATCATATGTTGTATGAACGTAATGTCACTTATCAGTCACAAACAACTCAACAAGAAAAACGTAAAATTGTACATTGAATATAAAGCTCAAACAAAATGGCCATTACTTGAAAATACAGTTTGTGTATAACTTTCAAAACGGCAGAAGATGTCCTACTAACATTTCATTACTTAAATTGGGTTATTACACATTTTAGATAAAATTCAAAATTATTGACTACTGATACAATAAATAATAAGATCAATAAAAAATACAAAAATATTGATGGCATTAAGAAAAATGTTCCAATTAGTAGTGATTCCAGTGGGTCTCATGATAGATATTCTGGCTTGCTAAACAATTCAAACACTATACATTTATTAAAAGACAGACAAGAAAATCATTATGAATCAAGTCCAGTATGAACATTGGTAGAACCAGGTCTGGAAGCACATGCCTGTAATCCCAGCCACTTGAGAGTTTGAGGCAGGAGGATTAAAATTTCAGAGCCAGCCTTAGCAATTTAGCAAGGCCCTAAAGCAAGTCAGTGAGACACTATCTCAAAATAAAAAATAAAAAGGGCTGGGAATATGGCTCAGTGGTTAAGTACCCCTGGTTCCAAAAACAAAAACAAACAAAACAAAAAAAAAAGAAAATTATGATGGAGGTACCATGCATGTTGGTATGGAGCCAAAAAGGGGCCAGTAGAGACTGAAATCCAACTGGTCCTCTACTCTCTAAGTCCTGAACCCTACCAGAGGTCAGCATTCACCTAAATTAGTGAAAGAGCACTTTTCTAACTTTGTACAAAGACCAGCTGGTGATTTGGTTGTGACAACCCCAAACTAGCTACATGTTGGAAAAGTCAGGACAACTGAAATCCTGAATATCAGTGCCTTTTTCTGAAATCAAAACATCAAAATATCACTTCTTATAATGTATGCATTACTTCAGTTTCAGGTAAAATAGTCAACATGCCAAAATAAAAACAGATTGGGGAAAGGGGCAAAATCCTACCAGACATTATAAATATTGAGGATATAACCTAACCAACCATAGGGAACTTTGAACTTCTTAGAGATGGGCACATTATTATTAAAATCATTTGAAAGGAAACTTTGTAAACTGCCCCTGTTAAGACTAAAGCCCATCCACATGTGGCCTTTCATTCCCAGGTTAATTACACCTATATAAAGAGCAATATCCTCTCTTCTCATTTAACATACAAGAGAAATAAAGCACATACAAGGCAAGATGTGGAAACAAAGATTCTAATCTTCCACTACTAACAATTTGCTTAAAAAATTAACACCTCCTCACTTGTAAAATGCAGATCCGTGTACTTATCCCAAATAAAGTTTCACAAATAAATTTTACATAAAGACAGATTATCATTATTAGAAATGCTTTCCACAGTATACTCACTTATTAGATATACAAAAACTTTCATATCATTTGAATTAAAATTGTAGGTAAGTGTTGCTCTAGGTGTAACCATATCTGTATTTATTCAGATAAACATGATTTTGTATATCATTAGACTCAGAATCAGAAGGCATCTAAATAAATATGGAAATAAGTACAGCAATGTAGGTGGGCATGCAATGGAATCTAAAATGGGTTATTTAGTATTTAACAATATAATGTCTACAAACAAATTTAAGAGTGTGGTGTTTTTTCATTTTCATCATTATGAATTATAATAAAGATAGTTACAGAACACCACAACTCAAGGATATCGTACAAACCCTGGTTTCTACATTTCAGATCCTTCCTCCACCTCAGTTAAGAGATGACTATTTTCCTGATTACTTTGTTAGTAATCAGTTTCGTGACATAAGCACAGACAGATCCGTAAACATTATACCTTATTTTGCCTGTCTTATTTTGTGGGTTTTATTTTTAGTTTACATGAATGGAATTCCACACTACAAATTCTTTTGTTTTTGATTTAAGAGACATATTTGTGGCATTCATCTGTTGTGTATGTAGCTGAAGTTCATCCATTTTTATGGCAATAATATATTTCACTGCATGAATATATTACAATTTTATTCATGCAGTCAACTGCTCATGAATATTGTATTGAGTTTGAGGCTATTACAAAAAAACAGTGCTGTTGCTAAACTTAGCACATCTCTTTGTGTATGTGTGTGTGTGTATATACACACATATATACATACCCATGGAAAGAAATTACTGGTCAGAAGCTATGTAAATGTCAAATTATTTCCTAGAGTGATTATAATAATACACATTTCAGCTGTGTTTACTGAGCTCCCATAAATTGATGCTCTTTTCAAATGTACCACCAATTACTTTTAAATTTTAGCCACACTGGTGAGCTTATGATGGAGCCCCGCTGCAGTTTTAGTTCCCAAATTACTAGTAAGGTTAAAGTACCTTTTTTCATGTCTCTTACATATTCAGATTTGTTTTATGAAGCATCTTTTTTTCATGTCTCTTGCTCTTTTTTCTACCATACTGTAGAAGTTCTCTGAATCTTCTGATACATGTTTCTTGTCTATTAAACGAATTGAAAATATCTTCTGTTTGCCTCCTTATTCTTAATGACTTTCTTTGCAAGAACAAATTTATTTTAAGGTAGTCAAAAATATAAAATTTTTGTATTATCAATTTTTTTAAGAAATCTTTGTGCAAAGATCACGAATATGTTCTCATATATTAGCGTCTAACAATTCTATTGTTTTTTTCCTTCATGTTGAAATGTACAAATCAATCTTTCATTGATCTTGGCATGTGGCATGGAACACAAATCATGTATTTCCATAACAGATCATCAATTTTTTGGCTTCACTTATTGAATAATTCTTTCCCCACTACTATAAACCACAATTTTTGTCATAAAACAAATGTTTGTGTTTGCATGGATCCTTTTTCCAAGCTTTTTTTCCTTTTATTCATCCTTGTGACATTATTTCATGGAAGTAAATATTGTAAATGCTTAAACAAAAACAGCTTAAAACAATCCAGCAAATACCAAATAATATATTTATACGAAAACAAAGTCCAACACTATAAACACACCACCCCACCATACAAACACAAATCCTTCACCATATCAAACCACAATGCCTACCAACCAAACAAAAAAAATATGGGAAATGAAAAGAAGAAAATGTGATCCATAATAACAAGAAAAGTCAGTAAGATGCAGAAATGATAAAAAAATTAATGAAATTAACATGGGGCTACTAAAATAATAATTATGAAGAAATGTAGTAAGAGAAAGTAAAAAATAATAAGAACATAAGAGAAATGCAAGAAATAAAGATGAAAAGATCAGTAATCTTGGAGGCATGGTAATATAATTAATCATTCACATAAGGCATAGACAGAAAAAAAGAAAAGAAGGAAGAGGAAGAATATCTGCAACAGGAAAACAATATGACATGTATAACACCTGGAATTACAGAGAGAATAAAACAAAAACCAAGGGTAAGTAGAATATTTAAAAACATTTCCAAATTTAGTTTTAAAAAATTAAAACAATGGCGGGCAGTGGCACATGCTTGTAATCCCAGTAACTTGGGAAGGAGTAGGATTGCCAAGTTCAAAGTCAGCCTCAGCAACTTAGCAAGACCTTGTCTCAAAAAAAAAATTAAATAAATAAAAAGGGTTCAGGATGTGGCTCAGAGTTTGGAAGCTCCTGGGTTCAACCCTCAGTACCAAAAAAAAGTTAAAAAAAAAATCTAAGCCAGATTATTTCAAAGAAAGCCATTCAAGGTACATCATAATCAACTGACTAACACCCAATAATATAAAAAGTATTAAGAACAGCCAAAGAAAATAGAAAACATATGTAATGGAACAGAAGTTGAAGGCAGATTTTCTATTAGAAACTATATATTATTTCAAAAACTATTTTACCACATACTAGAGATAAAGGCATTAAGAAAACATAAAAGCACTAAATATGCAAGCACCTAACAATGGAACTTCAAAATATATGAACCAAGAAGGAAAAGAGAAAAAGACATATCTTTATTAATGTTGAAGACCTCAACATTTCTCAGCAATTATTGGTACAACCAGAAAATCAGAATGTATATAGAACTCTTAAAAGAGCACTATAAATTTGACCAAAATTTTTAGAAATGTTCACTCAATACATTCTTCTAAGTACACATAAAACATTAACTAAAACAAACTGTTGTTCTGTGCCTTCTAATAAACTTCAACAAGTGAAAAGAATTTATATCATACCAAGTATGTTCTTGGGCCACAACAGAATTAAATTAGAAACCTATGAGGGAAATATATCTAGAAAATAAATATTTGGAAATTATACAGGTCAAAGAAAAATTCACAATGGAAATTTTAACTCTTTGAACTCCATGTATATGAACATAAAACATAGCAAACAGGAATGTAGACAGAGGAAAATTCAAAACTAAATGCTCCTTTAGAAAAAGTATTTGCTCCTAAATGTCAGGAAAGAAACAGGGATTATCAGTACCAATCATTCAAATATTAATATCAGAGGTTAAAATATACAACTTTACGCCAATAAACAACTGACATAAACCAGACAAATTCCTTGAAAGACATAAACAACAACAGCTTACTCAAGAAAAAATAACATATATCTGAAAGGTCCTATATCAATAAAAGAAACTGAATTCATAGTTTAAAACATCCCTACAGGGTGGGAGCAGTGGTTCAGCGCTTATGGTGCCTGCCCAACTTGCATGAGTACATGAGTTCAAACCCCAGCACCACATACACAACAAAGTCTCGGAACAAAGAAAGCCACATGAAAAACTAAATAAAATTGTTTCTCTCTTTTTCTCCCTCTTAAAAAAAAAAAAAAAAAAAAAAAGGATCTGATTCAGAAGTTTTAATTATTGCAGTACTTTAATTTTGTTTCTATTTGAAAAGCACCACCTCCTCCAGAGGAAAAAAAACTGCCAAGTATTCTTTTTTAAGCAATAAAAACTTAAAAAAATTTAAAGGTATAAAAATAAGCTCCCCCCCTTTATTTTTTTTAAAGAGAGAGAGACAGTGAGAGAGACAGAGAAAGAGAGAAACAACTTTACTGAGTTTTTTCATTTGGCTTTAGTTGCTCCAACACTTAGTTGTGTACGTGGTGCTGGGGTTTGAACCCAGGTCCTTGTGCCTGCCAGGCAAGCGCCGAAACCACTGAGCTACCGCTCCAGCCCCCTGCCCTTTATTTGTTGAAAAGGTAAAAGGAGCTTGCTTCAAAAAGCCAATATTTTAATCTTATGCAGAAATGCAGAAAAATGAAAAGGTTCCTCAATTTCAATTGCATCATCAATTTCTAATACAAGGTGATACTATTTTTCATGGGTCCTCAATTTATTAAATAAAACTATTATTTTAATATCTACTAGTCAACAATGTAGCATACTCTTTACCTCCCTTAGAATCCAAATAATACTTATGCAATCATTTAAATATGGAAAACTCACAATCTAAAACATTTATTATCACTGTAGGAGCAAAATCCAGAAGAATCTAGAGACTGGGGTGTGGGCAATATGGAGGTAATTCGGGTTTAAGAACAAATGCATATCATATTGTTACTTTATATGCATTTATGATTGTGTAATAACTCAACTCCTTAATAAAAAGATGAAACAAAAAATATCTATTAGGTTTGTAACCAGCTTTGTGTTTCACCATGGAAATTAAAGTTTGGCAATGTCTTCCATAGTAAATAAGTAATTAATGCAAATTTGATGTTGATGTTTGAACATCCTGGTACACATTCTCACATCAAAATTCTTTCCTCAATTTATTGTTATTATTTGTGTTTTATACACAGTTCTCAGTTTGTAAAGGAGAACATTAAAAATCAAGTTTTAATGTTTTTAATGATTATAATGAAACACTACCAATTTCAAAAAAAAACACCAAAACTAAAATGTTAATGCTGTAGCCAATTATCATACAATTTCATGTTAAGTAAAAAACCTCATTGCTTCTATCTAGCCAAGAACAAGAGACAATCTGAACCTTTGTAATTACTACCATTTCCACCCTCTACTACCCATTAATCTATACCGTCTGTCTTCTACTGGGATTCGAAGCCATTACCTAAATTTTCAAACTCTATAATTTTGCTTACATTTTTGTCTCTTCACAGAAACTAACTTCCACTATATCTCTAAAATGGGTTAAATGTCCAGCTCAATGGCACCTTCTATGAGGAAATCCCCAGGTTACTTTTACCATCACCATCACTTCCAAGATGCAAAATTATTAGTTTTGCAAGTATGAGCTTCCTCTGTTATACTACATACACTTTAAAAAAAAAAAAAACTTTGCATTTTGTTCATTTTTACAACATCAATATTTAGTCAATATCTGGCACACATTTTAGTATAATTCATTCAGAATATATAATATATATAGTATAATTCATTCAGAATATATTTACCCAATATATTTCCAGGCATTTTTCTAGTTGCTAGGAATAAACTCCTACCCCTAACTCCAGACCTCATGAAGTTTACACTCTAGTGGGAAAGAACTGTAATGCAAGATGAATAATGAATAAAGAATAAATGTAGTAGGTTAAAAGAAAGTTCTTACTGATGAAAAAAATGGGATGGAAGACCTGTCAGAGGAAGAGAATTAAAATTATAGAAAAGGTATCCAGGGAAGGCCTTATGCAACAACAATAACTGTAACAGCACCAGTAACTTAGGTATTAGCATATGATAAGTCAGTCTACTAATTGTTTTACATATACTAACTGATGTAAATCCAAAACAATCTGCACTATCCCATTTTTATCCTCAAAAGGATAAAAATAAACTGAAATAAAAGACACAACTTTCCAAGTCATGTAACTACTAAAGCGGTGAAGCAAGGATTAGTATCTAGGCATTACTTTAACTGCTATGCCTAACCATAATTCAGTTAATGCTTCTGCTGAATAAGCTAAACAAGTGAAAAACGAATACCTACTCTAGCAATAAATTTAAAAAATAGCAAAGTAAATCTCAGTTTCAGAGAACCAATACACTTAAGTAGCTTCAGATAACATATTGCACATCAAAAACTTACAGATGATATATACAATGACAAACAGGTAATTGTTATTAACGAGAACATTTATAAATACTGATAATTTCTGAGTACTGTTAAAAATATATTTTAATTTCTATACGATGATTATCAGGACTAAAAACAAGATATCACACAAATCACCTGGATAAATATGATATTGTGATACGTAAGAAATATATATGTATTCTCTGACCCAAGTTCCTGGCACGTAACACATAAATTTCTTGGACTCTAAGGATGTCTTTGGTATGCTAATGAGATGACAGTAACTAAGAGCCCTTATATAGCATCAGGATATGCACGGGTTACAAGAAAGACCAAGGTCTGGACTTCAGTCCCAGCCCACCAAACTCTCTGGGATGGGGAGAATGAGGTTGAGTTGATCGCTAAGGTCAAAGATATAGTCAATTATGGTAATGAACCTCTCTAAAAAGCCAAACAGAAAAGATTGGGAGAGCATGATAAATACATGGGGATGCCCCAAGGGTGGCATGTCAGAAGAGATTGCCATACTCTTCCCACATACATTGCCCTATGCATATCTTCTGTCTGACTGTTCATTTGTGTTCTTTACAACATCCTTTATAGGCTGAGCATTCCTAATTTGAAAGTCCAAAATCAGAAATATTGTGAGAACCAGCATTACCCCACAAGTAGAAAATTCTCCACCTCATCTCATGTGATGGGTGAAAATCAAAACACAGGCACAATATTATATAAAATCACCTTCCAGCTATGTATATGAGGTGTATATAAACATAAATGAATTCTAAGCTTAGACTTGGATCCCATCCCTAAGATATCTCAGTATGTATGTGCAAATATTCCAAAATTTGAAAGAATCTAAAATTTCAAATAGTTTTGGTTCCAAGCTTAGCAGATAAGGAGTACTTAACTTTTATGGTAAATAAGAGAAAGTAAGTAGTGCTTCCCTGCCTCCTGTGAGCTGTCCTAGCAAATTAATTGGACCTGGATGGAAGGCTGTAGGAGCCCCTGACTTATAATCAGTTGGTGAGAAGTACAGATTACAACCTGGAACTTGCAACTAGCAACTGAAGCAGGGTAGTCTTGTGGTAACTGCTATCAACAAAAATATTCCACAACTTGTGCAAGCTGATGCTATCTCCAGGTAGTATAAGAACTGAAGTAGAGGACCTCTGAAGGCATTATCACTTCAAAAATAGTTAAATGTTGAATATCATGTTCTATATTGTGATACAACTTAGTCAGTTTCCAACTATTCACATTAATAGGAAGGGTTAAAAGTAAAAGGACGACATCAGCCTATGGTGCTTTAAACTCTTCAAATTATCTCCAGTTGGAAATTATCAAAATCTCACTGGATACTTCTGTCCTATGCATAATGCAGTGCCAGAGAGAGCAAGTTTCTATATGAAAACATATAATAAAGTGAACTTGAATTAAAACAATTCAACAGGGGCAGGAGTGGGTGGCTCAGCAGTTACTGTGTTTGCCTGGCCTGCGCAAGTACGCGGGTTCAAACCCTAGCACCACGTACACAACAGTCAGAGCAATGAGTCACATGAAAAACTAATTAAAATTGATTCTGTCTCTCTCTCTCTCTCTCACTGTCCCCAACTTTAATTTAAAAAAAAAATCCAACAGTCAATCCAAATTAACACAAAACTGGCAAAAAATAAGTAAGAAGACATGAAAAATTTATATATGCAATAAACGGTACACATTTGCTCAGTTATGAAGCTCATTTGTAAACAGAACTTGTTTAACAACAATAATATTTTTAATTCAAATGAGAGTCAGATCATATGGGCATCCAACTAACTTTTGCTTTAAAAAGATTTAAGCTACCAGCCATGACACACTAATTGGTACCAGACATATTCTCTCACTGAACTCAACTAAAAAACTGAGCCAACATATAAAACTATTAAATATACATATATATACATATTAGTGCCATATACATTTACATAATGTTGGGATTAGTTGTCACATACTCCTAGATGCACACAATTCAGCAATTTATTCAATATTCCCCCCCACATCCCTCTACCTCCCTCTTCCCATCCCCTGATCCCTTGCCTTTCTTCTGGGTCCTATACTGTTCCTAAAAAACCCAAATACAGTGACATAATTCTCATACCTATGAAGAACATTTCTTTATATATGGCTGTAATATATACAGTGACATTTATAACTGCTTGGAATGTACCTTGCTTTATCTCAGTTCCAACTTTTCCTTCTCCTCCCTTCTTATTATCCCTTGTTATTCTTCAAAATATTTGACAATGGAATTAAACATTTACATTTTTGTACAGGTATGCAGGATAGCTTGTTCAAATATCTCATGAAGTATCTTGCAACTGTATCTCATAAATATTAACATTTTGCATTTTTGTTCTATGGATCTAATACATGAGTTTGTCTACTTTACTCCCAAGCTTGGGTTTAGGTCCAGCCTCCACTAATAAGGGAAACCATCCAGCCCTTGGCTCTCTGGGTTTGGCTAACTTCACTCAGCATGATTTCTTCCAATGCCATCTATTTACCTTCAATAGATGCAATATCATTGTTTCTAATAGCTGAGTAGAACTCCATTGTACATATATGCTAGAGCTTTTGGATCCACTCATCCAGTGAGGGGCATCTGGGTTGATTCCACAATTTAGCTATTGTAAATTGAGCTGCCATGAACATGATTTTGCTGTGTCGTTGTAATGTGCTGATTCTAACTCCTCTGGGAAAATACCAAGAAGAGGGATAGCTGGATTATATGGTGGATCCAACCCTAATTTTTTGAGGAATCTCCACACTGCTTTCCAGAGTGGATGGACCAGTCTGCTATTCCACCAACAGTGTGCTAGTATAAAACCATAACTTTAAAACAGTGAACAATGAACAGCTCAGCACTGCAATACCTGGGAAAAGAAAAAGCTTCCCCTAAAAATGCTTGGATGCATAATCAGGGTGGTAGTGCAGGGAACAGAAACCAGGCATGAAGTAAAAGAGACAGAGATCAAAATTCAAGGATGCTGACATAGCAGGAACATTTAGGGCAGAATAACAAATATGGAATTCAGGAGAAAAAGTGTCCCTGAAATCTGCAGAGGAGTTTCTAAAAAGTAGTACTGCCCAAAAAATAAAGTAAGCCTAAAATGTACTCTGAAATGTCCTAGGAACCACATTTTAAAAGTAAAATGCAACAGTTGAAAATAACTTTTTAAAAAAAAAAAAAAAAAAGAGGACAGTGAGAGAGAGAGAGAGATACAGAGAATCAATTTTATTTTGTTTTTCAAGTGGCTTTCATTGCTCTGAGGCTTTGTCGTGTACGTGGTGCTGGGATTTGAACTCGCCTACTTGTGCATGCCAGGCAAGCGCTGTAACCACCAAGCCACCACTCCAGCCCCTGAAATTAAGTTTAATATAATATATTCACCCCAATATGCTCATAATATCATCATTGCAGAAAGTAATCGATAAATTTTCAAAATTGAGATACTTTCTCTATGTTCCTGAAAATTGATACGTATTTTACACTTAAATAACATTTAAATCCACAATTATCATAGTTCAAGCACTTAGCCACAATGTCTAATGACTACTTCACCTGACAACATAGCTTTAAAGTTTTTCATTGAATGTGAAGCTGTGCATGAATAAAATGAAACTCTATAAGGCTAGCAAAGCACAAAGACCAGAAAGCAGGGGGCTCAAATATTCTCAATGATTACATGAAGACTGGGGGATGTTCTGGCCAGAGGGGAGAAAGACCTCATTGAAACTAAGTGGAAAGTGACACAAAATCATGCCTTAATAGTATTTACCAATCTTATGGTAAATGCTATACTAGACCTGACAAATAACATTTGAAAACAAGTCTCAAATGGTTCAAACTATTTGCAAAAAATTTAAACTGACAAAACAAAATTAAAATCTCTTAATATGAAATCAACAAACTCTACACAACAACCATGTGGTGAATTACTGAAGTTAATCAACTTAATAAACATAAGCAAATTAATAAATGTGTAACCCATACCTGCGTAAATATTTAACAAGAAACCCAGAAAGAAGAGAACTGATGTCTTTAAAGACATAAACCTGAAAATATCACAAGTATATTAAAAGGTTTAAAAACAAATAGGAACAAAAACATAGACATATTTTTAAAAGAATTAAATGAATTTTCTAAAGATGAAAAAGGATCACTAAATTAAAGATTTAAAAATAGAAAGCAAAGAGGAAGAGAGAAAAGGAAAAAAGAAAAAGAGCATCAGAAAACTGAAAATACCAACAACAATCTAAACAAAAGGTTTAATTGTCTCAGAAGAAAAGAGGTAACAAAAAAATGTGAAGAAATAATAAACAAGAATTTCCAAATTTGAGGAAAACTGAACCCACATAGTCAAGAAACTCAATGAATATAAAGCAGGTTAAGCAAAAGAAACTACATCAAGGCACATAATAAACTAATGAAATTGATAGAGAAAATTTTTAAAGCAGCTAACCAGTGGTGGGATAACACATTACACCTAGAACAGTTAAGAAACATCACAGACTCCTTGTCAAAAATAATGCACACAGGGAGCATTATTATTACGTATCTATTCTAACACTGAACGTGAATGGACTCAATGCCCCAATCAAAAGACAGAGATTAGCAGACTGGATTGGAAAAACAAAATCCAACAAATTGCTGCTTACAGGAGACACACCTCACAGTGAAACACAGAGTGAAGGTGAATGGTTGGCAAAAAACCTACCAGGCTTATGGCCCAAGGAAGCAGGCCAGTGTTACAATTCTTATATTCGACAAAGTTAATTTTGACCAAAAATTAGTTACAAGGGATAAATGTCACTACATCATAGTAAAAGGAACGAATACATCAAGAAGTTATAAAAATTGTTAACATTCATGCCTCCAATTATAATCCTTCCAAATATGTGGAAAAAGTACTCAAGGACATTAAACCACCAAATGACTTCAACACAATAATACTGGAAGATATACAACTATCAACAACAGACAGATCCATCAAAGCAAAATAAAATCAATAAAGATATCTCTAACCTAAACAACTTTATCAATCCATTGGACTTAACAGACATTTACAGGATATTCCATCCCAAATCTGCTGAGTTTACCACCTTCTCAGCAGCACGTGGATCCTTCTCCAAAACTGATCACATCCTAGACCACAAAGGAAATCTTAGCAAATACAAAAAAGTTGATATGATCCCATATATCCCGTCAGACTACAACAGTATGATCTTAGCAATTAACAACAAGAAAAACAATAGAAAATACATAAACGCTCGGAGATTAAATAATACCCTTTTAAATGAAGAATGGATCAAAGACGAAATGGGAACAGAAATCAAGAAATTCTTGGAAACGAATGAGAATGATGATACAACACACAGAAATCTCTGGGACAGTATGAAAGCATTCTTAAAAGGTAAATTTATAGCTCCTTTTTGCTTACATTCCAATATGCTTTCTTCAATGGAACAAAAGTGAGGACTTACAGGTACTTGCCTCAAGAACAACATATTACTCACTATCTGTTACATCTACAACATGCCCCAGAATAGTTGTAGCAATTATAAACTGCTGTATTACTTTACTTTCCTATTATAAAAGCTCATTGGAATATATCATGTGTATCAAAATTGCACCTTAGAGAATATCACAGTAGGGGAAAAAATGTTTGGAAACTACTGATCTAGACCAACAGAATAATAGAGATGACGTAAAAAGTCATCATTTCAAAACCTTAGACAAATCCTAGTTTGGTAACAACTTTATAAAAGTAAAATTCAGGGTCATTTGTAAGCCAGCATTTTGTTTCACTTACTATACATTTACTGGGAATCTACATTAAAAAAACGAAACAATAAATAAGACATCTTATTTATAAATGCAATGTGTAGTATACATCTATTACCTTAGTAAAAGGTCAAAAATGATGAATACAATAAGACAGAAAACAAAATAACACAGGATTTTAAGAGAAAATCTTTCTGGAAGGAATCAGTTCATCAAAGACAACAGTGTTTGGTCTGGTCTGGGAAAGGAAATCAAGAAGAAAGTGAAAAATAGGAAAGAATGAGAAAAGTATGATTTTAATATCTGTATATATTTTCTCATCAATTCTCTGCACACAATCAAATTAAAGAATAAGTCTTGCACTTGCTTAGTATAAAATGGTCCTAGGCACTATTCTTAAGGAACCAAGATCTGTTTATAAAAAAGGGAACACACACATCTTTATTATCTTATATAGGCATATTAAAGATGGCTCTGGCCACTTACAAGCTTAAAAACTTTCACTGGCTATTCCTTACCTGAAGACCAAACTGCAAACTGCTCAATATTCAAGATGTTCTACAATGGGGCTTCAAAAGTTCTCTTTCCCACCTTACCAATGCCTACTTCTAAAAAAACTCCAATCTAACCAAACTGGGGCCCATATATACATCTCATTTTCCTTTTCTATTTTGCTCAAACTGTTCTACTACGTGTAAAATCTTTTCCACATGTCTGATACTGGAGCTCAAATATCAATTCTTATTTTTTTTTAAAGAGAGAGGAATAGTGAGAGAGAGAAAGCATATCAATTTTATTTAGTTATTCAAGTGGCCTTTGTTGCTCCAAGACTTTGTTGCGTATATGGTGCTGGGGTTTGAACTCACGTACTCACGTGCGCAGTGCAAGTGCCAGAACCACTAAGCCACCAAATATCAATTCTTCCATGGAGCATTGCCTGAACTCCCCCAATCCATCATTATTTCTAAGATTTACCTATAACTTAGCTATTAATAAAGTATAGTAATTAATGGGATCATACTCTCCCTAAGCCATTACCTCCTAGAAATTAAGAATTTTAGTATCAACAAAATAGGAACAGAGAAAGAGATAGATGATAGAGTTCACAAGAGAGACTGGGAGAGCAGAACCAAAGACACTGTTCTGGGGGGTCTCCAGATTTACCAAAATTAAAGGATATGATCAATTAAAAGAAATAATTTGAGTCAGAGATGGTGGTGCACCCCTGTAATCTCAGCAGCTCGTAAGGCTGAGGCAGGAGGCTCACAAATTCAAAGCCAGCCTCAGCAACCTAGTGAGACCCTATCTCAAAATAAAAAGGGCTGGGAATGTTGTCCAGTAGTTAAGTATCCCTGTTTCAATCCCTCGTACCAAAAAAAAAAAAAAAAAAAAAAGACTGAAAAAGAAAAGAAACAAACAATTTGGCAAATGTTTATTCAAGTGAGGATATAAAAGTGTGTTATTAAGACTTGTGTAAACTATGCCAAAGAAATGAAAGCTCATATGTGAGATTCCAATGACAGACAGATGGAAACAGACACTGACTGCATTTGAACACCATCTGAAAGCCATGAGGATAATTCCAAAATGTGTCATTAGTAGCAAAAAGTTTTAATTTATATTACAAAAGAATTCTTGGGGCTGGAGCAGTGGCTCAGCAGTTACAGCGCTTGCCTGGCATGCACAAGGACACAAGTTCAAACCCCAGCACCACATATACAACAAAGTATTGGAGTAACAAAAGTCACATGAAAAACTAAATAAAATTGATTTTATCCTTCTCTCACACTGTCCCTTTCTCTTTAAAAAAAAAAAAAAAGGAATTCTGATATTTAAAGTCAATATGTCCGATAATTGTGGTTGATATTTTTGCAAAAAGAAATGTATAATGACTACTAAAATAACTCAATTTCTACTCCAATATAAAAACAGTGATGCAAACCTTGTTAAATCTAGGAAAAAGAGACGTTCAAAGGTAACAAATATTTTAAGTAACTAAATTCTAAAAACCAAACACAAAGAACTTCTATGTATAATTTCTCGTATTGAAAAAAACACTGGAGGGTCTGGAGTGTTGGCTTGGCAGTTAACGGCACTTGCCTGGCACACAGGAGGATTTGAACCCAGCACCACATACACAATGAAGAATCAGAGCAATGAAAGTCACATGAAAAACTACATAAAATTGACTCTCTCTTCCTTACTGACTCTCTCTTATCCCTCAAAAAAAAAAATAAATAAAAAGGAAAAAAGCATAAAAGACAGAACCAATTAGCATTAGCTACCATAAACAGATTTAAATACAATGAATAGAGTCAAAGAACAGCATCACACCTACCATTTCTCTAAAGAAATAGACAACTGTTAAGACCATTAAACAAACTGAGGAAAAAAATCAGAAAAAATAATGAAAAGAGGTAATGTAATTTAATTTCTAAAGAAGTTAACAACTAACTCAAGTTTAGAAGTTACCTCTTCAGAAAACTTCATGTTATTAATAAAACCACTCATGTCCAATTTACATAACCAGACCCATACTTTTGAATTAATAACCCCGCTTTTCAGAAAAAAAGCATTAAGACTCTAACAATAACCCAGAACCACCATCTGCATGCTATGAGAATAAAGTAAGAGCATTTAAATTTAATTAGCCTGTTTCTCCTAATCGAAAATACTTTCCAGAGTCTCGAGTTCACCAGTGGAAGGTTATTGCCTAAGTCTTGCCCTAACTAAAAGTTTTACAGTACTGACAGTCTAAGTCAGTGGATTCTTCGCAACCCCTCACGGCCTCAAAAAATAGAAATTTCACGACACAAGGGCAACAGTGGTAGCATATCTGTCATCCTTAAAAAAAAAATCCTAAATTATGAAGAAGCGAGGGAAGGAAAAGGAAATTATACACAAAACCACACTTTCACCATAGCTTGAAAATATAGAATGCTGTTAACTGAAAAGCATTCTGTGTGAAAACAGAATAACCTAATCCTAGCACTTGATCTCTCAAACTGTCATCCACTCTCACTCTACCGTGATTTTGTGGCAAAGAGTGTAGCAAAGCGGCATTAAGAGTCATTCTGAAAGACCATCAAGAATATTAAGGGCACACGAAATCTGAAAGTGCCGAAAAAGTGGACAGATCAAGACACAGGCTACAGGAAGGAAATTCAAACTTCTG
This sequence comes from Aplodontia rufa, assembly GCA_004027875.1. Classification (NCBI taxonomy): domain Eukaryota; kingdom Metazoa; phylum Chordata; class Mammalia; order Rodentia; family Aplodontiidae; genus Aplodontia; species Aplodontia rufa. Next base: position 23,035 of record PVKS010010163.1, read on the forward strand.
GCGATTTAAAGGACAAGGCATAATTTAAGATGTGAGCACCATATAAAAGGACACTCTTTGAAACACACAACTCCTGAGGAAACAATCAGTGAAAGATAAGGAAAGATCGCAACTGTATGGTAAACCAAAAAGGCAAAGGGAAGATATAATTAAGGCTTACAAAAGAGACCATTAGATTAGAATTCTCACAACCCTTCTCCAACCTTTAAAACAGACAAAAAGCATGGAAGAGGACTGACCTATACTTACAGCAGAGGAAATAATTAATATAGCAACACTGTAGAATACCCTCAAAACATCAACATGAGCCAAAAAAAAAAAAACGAAGACTAGAAAATCAGGTAACAGAATTTGACACAGATCAAGTAGGAACTTCCCAGAAAAACAACCTCAAAAGAGGAAAAAATTACAAACCAATACTCCAAACAATTAAACATATGCAAACAAGCATTTGAAGATATCAAAAAAATTTTGAATCAGAAAACTAAAAACAGAAATGGACAAAACACAAAGAGAAATTAAAGGAGCTAACTGACTTCTGATAAGAAATGGGGGAGGGAATACAAAAGTATTACAAAAATGAAGAATAAACTGCAAAGGAGAACTGACTCTAAGGAGCTACCAAATTCTACATCGCCTATGTTAAGAGCCACATCCATCCACATCTGGTGTTATATTTCATCTGATTTCTGATGACTCATTCTACCATTTCACAATAACTCACAAGCTGCAACACTTGGGACACTCACAAGCAAACTTTACATCTTTTTCACAGTAGAAAGCCACATTTACTGTATACCTATGTATTACTTAACAATTCAACATCTCAGGGCTGGAGTGGTGGCACAGCAGTTAAGGTGCTTGCCTGGCATTCGCAAGGACGCGAGTTCAAACCCAAGTACCATGTACACAATGAAAAACTAAATAAACTTGATTTTTAAAAAATAAAATAAAATTCAATATCTCTAAAACCATGCTACTCTTTTAATTGGCTTATTAGGTTCTTATCCTTTCATTTAATGTGTCACTGACAAAGTTTTTTTTTTTTTTTGAGAGAGAAACAGAGAATCAATTTTATTTAGTTTTTCAACTGTTTTTCATTGCTCCAACACTTAGCTGTGTTATGTGGTGCTGGGGTTTGAACCTGGGTCCTTGCACATGCCAGGCAAGCACAATACCGCTGAGCCACCGCTCCAGCCCCACTGACAAAAGTTTCTGAGTGTTGTTTTCCTAAGATCATCGATCCTCTGAACTATGTGATTTTCACTGTGTGATTCTCTACAGCACAAAGACCTTAGGCAACATGTGCGGTGTTATAGAAATAAGCGTAGATGTGTGGGTCAGTATACAAATATTTCTTAGCTCTAACTGCTGAAATGAATGACTAGGGTGGAAAAATTACTCCATCATATATGAACCCTCCTAGCACCCAGATCTTGGTTTCCAAATGCCATCCTCTGCAAAAGGAAGTCAGGACTCTTTAGAAAAGAGAATGGTTCCAGGGTTGCAGCAGGTAACTATAAGAGGAGCGTGGAATTTCTTATCATACCAGGAATAATGAAATGCCTAAAAGAGGATGGAAGCATGTCAAACAAACCCAAGAATCAACATGAAGGAGCTCTTATTGGCCACAGAAAAAAAGTTTGAACAAATAAAATGATAGTATCAGATTATAACCTAGAAAATAAGATCTGTGAGTCTGTATTAATATATATAGAAAGAAGCAAAGAAGAAATAGCTTTTCATTATAGAATTTCAATTGATAAATGAGGAACAAGAAACTACATATCACCACTACGTAAATAATAACAGTACTATTTAGTACAGATAAATTCTACCAATGGATGCTACAAAGAATGGATGAAAGTCTGAAGTGAAATCAGAAATTTGCATAGCCTCAAAGTACCTCCAGAAAATAATTATCAATTACAAAAAAACTGTGACTTTACAGAGGAGAAACCAGTATACACCGCTCTAAGTAAGTGAACAAGATTAAAAGCACCACTAATAAGACACGGACATCATGTACCCCGATACAAAACATCTTCAGATATGACAATATTTTACTTCAGTGGTAGTCCTACAAAACTGCATAATTCATTTTTTTAAAAAATCAGAGAAATCCAAATTAACAGAAAATCTACAAAATGACCAGTTCTCCTCAACAGCATCAAAGTCATAAAGACAAGGGAAAAAATAAGGTAAGATCGTAGATTTGAGGAGGTAAAAAAGGACATGATGAATAAATGCAATGCAGATTAGATTCTACAACAAAAAAAGTGCTAGTAAAATAAAAAATGATGAAATTCAAAGAATGACTTTTGTTTTGTTAATGGTACCACACCAATATTAAAACTATGGTTACGTAAGCTGTCTAACATTCTTCTAAGAAGCTGGGTGAAGAATATACACAAACACTACACTATTTTTGTGGCTTTTTCTAACACTATTCCACAATAAAAAAAAAATTGTCTTTTACAGAGGAGAATATTTTTAAAAAGGATATTAGCCTAGTTTATACAAAAACTAAATAAATTATGACAATTTAAAATGTTTCATCAAAGACAGTTTCCCATCATTTTGTTCCAATGTTAATATCCAACTTATAATGAAAACAGATTAAGTATTTACAGTATGTTTGTTGAAACATAAATTACAGAGGGTATTACAAAGTTTAGTAGCATTTTATAGTTTCAATATATGTAAAACACCATGCATGTTCAGTAACATGTCATTTAAAATTGAATGAGAAAGTGAATCCAAACTTAAAAATATGATTAACTTTAAAAAGTTAATGAAAAATGTCCATTGCATTCTTCCTGCTAGTTTTCATCACATTATTCACTCTCATTTTATGCCTGATGTTTCATCACTTTTAGCCACTACTGAACAACATTTTTAATATTTGTGGCGAAAGACTCCTGTTTTATTTAGGGGAAAAGAAGTTCTTATATTTGAGATTTTTCTTTCTTTCTTTCTTTCTTTTTTTTTTTTTTTTTTTTTTTGAGAGAGAGGGACAATGACAGTAAGAGAATCGATTTTATTTAGTTTTTTGTGTGACTTTAGTTGCTCTTACACTTTGTTGTGTATGTGATGCTGGGGTTAGAACCCAGGTCATCGTGCATACCAGGCAAGCACCATAACCACCAAGCCACTGCTCCAGCCCCACCAAAACATTTTTTAACTTAAGATAATCTTGAGAATAAAGCATTTGAAATTTTTCATTTCCTTTTTCCAAGACCAAACACTGAATACCTTGAGGTCATCTAAAAACAGGATCCCCTACCTTAGAAAACAGACATGTCCTCAAGATTTTTTTTTGATAAGATAAATCCTCTCCATTCCCTAACCACTTCATACCTTCACTTCCATCCTTCTTCAAATGCTCATTTTCACTGCCAAATCCCTAAGCCATCTCATCTTCAGGATCTGTTGCACCTTTGATAATAAAATCAAAACATCCATTCTGACTTCATCATTCCACGGCATACTCTCACAAGAAAATCTGTCGTCATCTCTCAAATCTGCTTCTCTTTCCATGTTTCCTATTTCAGTAAACAGCCTGCTCACTCAACTGCATAAGCCATAAACTTAATCATTACCCTCTAACCATTACGCCTCTTTCTCTTTCACCTTCAACATGCCCTCCATCATTAGGTTCTTTAGTTCTACATCCTGTCTCTCAAATATGTACCTTTTCAGTCTTCCTCTCACTACCATAGTTCAAGGCACACAACCATTTTCAAATAATTTAAAACTCTCCTAATCATTTTCCCTGACTTCCTGTCTAAACTCTCAATCCAGTCAGCATTATCTTTTCATCTAATTTTCTCCCAGGTTTAAGATACTTCAGTACTCCCTAGGATAAATGCAAATTCCTTAACAGAGCTAAAGGGTTCTTCCTAATTTAGTTCCGATTTACCTCTTTGGTCTCATTGTCCTCTTGGGTACCTGCCCTCTCTTGTACTTCCTGATTTAGTCAAAATGTATTCTAAGAGTTTCTCCAAAGCAACTAGGCTCTTGTCCTTAACACAGCTCTGGTAAACTATATTCTCCGTCTTCACCAGGCTAAGTCCTATCGACTCTGCTGGCTCCCATTTAGGTATTACTTCCTCTGGGATCAATTTTCCAAGGTTCCTTGAAACTGGGTTAATTGCCCCTTCTGTGTTCTCCTTATATCACCTGTGTATTAAGCACACATCAAAATCAAGTAACTAAATCAAAGTGGATTACAAATGTATATGTTCAATGCTCTCAATCTGACTGTGAAAGTCAAGTATTATTCACAAGTACTCCCCAGCCCAGTGAACAAAATAAGATAATGAAGACCAAAGCAAAATAACCAAAGTAACACAATGGTTACAAATAATTCAGATCAGGGCTGGAGTGGTTGCTCAGCAGTTGGAGCACTTGCCTAACATGCACAAGCACCCAGATTCAAATCCCAGCACCACATCCACAACTAAATATCAGAGAAACAAAAATCAGATGAGTAAAACTGATTCCTCTTTCTCTCTCTCTGCCTACTTCTCTCTCTTTAAAAAAAAATATTCAAATCCAGTAATTTCTGACTCAGAAGCAAATATTCTTTCTACTATACAATGTGACACTTTACTTTCATAAAAATATGATAATTAAACATAAAGAATGTAACAAAGAGTTTAAAAGGATCATCTCATTTTATAATTAAAGTGATGCCCAGGAAGCTTATTACCTGCTAAAGAACACAACACTGTAAAACAGCAATGAAGAACTGAGAATAACTTAATTCTTGAGATTAAAATATGTAATTAAAGAACATCAAATTATCTAATATTGATGTTTTTAATTACATATTTTAATCTCAAAACTTGTTATCTAAATTCTGAAGTAGAAAAACTTTAAAGTTTTTATTTCTTCTAGGATAGCAAAACTGAAAAACAGAGCATAGGAAATGCCAATTCTCTTAAAAGAAAGGTTTCTATAAGATTAGCTAAAATGTTGTAACAAACATAAGAATATTTAATTATTGTATAAGAGCAATAAAGATAACATTGAGTCATTATTATAATTATACATTATAGGGCTACAGCAGTGGCTCACCAGTTTCGGCACTTGCCTGGCATGCCTGAGGACCTGAGTTCAAACCCCAGCAACACGTACACAACAAAGTGTAGAAGCAATGAAAGCCACATGAAAAACTGAATAAAACTGGTTCTCTCTCTCATCGTCCCTCTCTTTAAAAAAATAATTTTAAAAAAATAATAATTACACATTATAAACAACATATGACTATCAACCACATTCAATGCACCATGGAAGTATGTAAATAAGCATAAAGTAAGAGTCCTACTCCCCAGAAACTTAAAGATATGCTTTGGAAACAGAGTGCAGAATTAAAGAGAATTAGGAAAAGGTAATTAATTAAGATTGCTAACACTTTCAAAGAAAGACTTTCTCCTAACAAGTTTTGAGCGTGTAAACAGAAATTATAATTTACCATGTGAGATATCAACATAATCTTAAATTTTCTTAGCAAGCTAAGAAAAGGCCCTAAAACAATGCAACTCCAGTAGCAAGAACATGCCTACTGCCCAGTTCTTCGTTTTTAAATACTCTTTACCCACTTTAACAATAAGAAGAAAAAAAAATTTGAATCAATGGTGGATTCTAGGACAGTTATCAGGAAAAACATGCTTTACCTGGAATATCTTACTATTGCAGAAAGGAAGGAACTGATCCAAAAACGATGAGCACATGTCAAAACAATCAATGAGTTAAATTGAAGGAGTTTCCACTGACCAAATCGGGTTAATTTGGAACATCTAAATCAATACTAATAGCTAGAAGAGAAAAACCTACATATTAAAAAAGAATTTATGAATTCATATTGATAACAAAGTAAGCAAATGAAAAGTCTTCTTTAACATCAGAATAGAATGCCAACTAAACACAGAAGAAATGATAGAAAAACACCATTTTGCAACTACTGAATAATAACTAATTCAATCAAGAATCACCAATGAATGCTAAAACCATTATGTGAACATTTGGGGGAGGATAAATATTTACTTAGTCTCAAAGTGTCTCCCACAGATTATTCAGTAACAACAAAAGAAATGACACCTTTTAATAAGGAAAAAATTAAGGATCACTTTGAGTGATCCAAATAAACACCACCAACATAGTCAAACTGACATCATACTGCCTCCTGATATGATGTACTAAGGATATATCATCACTTTTATGTGGGATTTCTGCCAAACAGGCATAACCTTGATGTAATAACATGTAATACATAACTTTAATGCATGAGGACCCAGGTTTGATCACATACACAACTCAGCATCCACAAGCAAGTGGACGAAAAACAAAAACTAGATGAAAAAAATAAAAACTGACTCTCGCTCTTTTTTTTTAAATATAAAGAGAGAGGAACAATGAGAAAGAGAGAATAAATTTTATTCAGTTTTTCATGTGGCTTTCATTGCTCCAACACTTAGTTATGTAATGGTGTTGGGGTTTGAACCTGGGTCCTCGTGCATGCCAGGCAAGAGCCACAACCTCTGAGCCACAGCTCCAGCACCCTCCCCCTCTTAAAAAAAAAAAAAAAAAAAAGAAGCAAAGGACAAATCCAAACTGACAGCCTATAAAATAGAAGGTCTTAACTCTTCAAAACTTAATGTCAGAAAAGACCAAAAAAGGTTGAAGAACTGTTTCAGATTTTAATACAAGAGCTTTGAAAATTAAATTGCAATGAACAATATTAGAATGGAAAAAATACCAAAGAATATTACTGGCACAACTAGATAAATCTTAACATAAAACTGCACAAAATAATGATACCAATAGTAAGTTTTACTGAACCCACATACTGTGATAATATAAGAATATGGCCTATACTTATGAGATACCAGCTTACCAGCTGTAACATTTCTCGGTAAAAGATCATGATGTATGGAGTTGGAGCTGTGGCTAGTGGTGGAGTGCTTACCTGGCATGTACAAGGACCCGCGTTTGAACCCCAGCACCATCATACACAACTAAGTGTCAGAAAAGCAAAAACCAGATGAAAAATAAATAAAATTGATTCTTTATCTTTAAAAAAAATCATAATGTGTGTATCTTAGCTCTCAATAATAAAAATAATTATCATAGAGAAGAAAAATGGACAGGGGGAAAGGAGAGGAGGAAAAAGGAGATCTATACAGTAGATTCATGATACCACACTATAAGGTACTATGTGTTTAGTAACATACACAGTGCATTAATGCCATTTCTAGCCATTACTATAACATTACATCTGTAACGCTTCTCCTTAAGTGATGTGTCTCTGATTGTAACCGAATAAATATACAACTTTGTATACTCCACAAGATGTAATCAAGGAGCTTCAAACTATAATTAAAATACGTGTGCCCAGATTTTGAGATCACTTTGCAAATATAAGTGATAAAGCAAACATGGCAAATGTTAGCAATTCATAAGTCTAAGTAATAAGTATATGTGAGTTCATTGTACTATTCTTATAACTTATTCCTTTAAGTCTGAATTTCTTCAAAAAAAAGTCTTCTGTCAATATAAAAACTTTACTTTCAGGAAATTAAGCCATTTCTGAAAGGAAAAAAAACACACAGAATGCTTAACTCCTCACTTCTCTCCCCTTACCATCACAATCCATGTCATCACATTAGGTTTAACAGTATCAACAAAAAAAGTTTTCAGTATCAAATAAATATTTTGCTAAAGTAGTCCCAAACTTGCAAATGGGATATGTTCCAAAAGTCCATTTGTAAGTCAACTGTTTGAATGTAGAATGATTTTCATTACAAATGATGGTTAGGTTTCTAATGCTGGCCACAGAAGTTCCTCAATAAACTGTTATTTAGTAATAGAGTTGGATTAGTAGCACACTGTGATAAATTATACCCAGTTTCCCCCTGAGTTGTAGCCTTTCAAAAATAACATGTGAAGATAGCTGGATAAACTACAAGGAGGGAATAGGGATAGAGGGGATGTTAGTTAGTGAGAAACAACAGGATTATATGTTTCCAAGTGGAAATATAGTTCTCAGACAAGATGGTTACTCATTGTCCAGCAAAAGGCAAAATGAAATCTCAGGAAATGCCAAGAGCTCTCAGATTCCTTCCTTTATAATGCTGATGATAACATATTAAAATGTAAGTACTGCCTTATACATTATATATGCTAAGACAGGACTTATAATCTAGAAAAATATGTAATTTTCAAAGTAGGAAAATTGACCTAGGAAAACTAGTTTGTAGCTGGTTATTTCAACTGACTATAACTTCTACTCATCTCAATATTTACTAATAATTCACTTAGTATCATGTTCCATGATAAGTTGGTGTGTATGGAGCATACAGAACAGCAAGCTGGTCCCTGACACAGGAACTTAACCTAGCAACATCAGTTATAATACTCTAAATACTTTTAAAATGGGATTTACTTGGCAAATAATTTATGTATCAAGGGCTGTGGAAGCAAACAAGGGCAAGAGTGAAAAACTTTGTTGAATGAGATTAAAACTAGAATCACATATGGGATGACATTTGAGCTAGGACTGAAAGTTTAAGTAGTTCAGTAAGCATAGGAACAAGGGAGCATTTCCATCACTGGCAAAAACATGAGCAAAGATTCAAAAATTTACTGTCTTCCACAATATGGAAGCTATACAATATGTTGCTAATGCCTAGAGACACAACCATGAACAAGACAGACAAGGTCTCTGCCTTCACGGAGTTTCAATTCAGATAATGAGAAATAAGCAATAATCAACAAACTAGTTACGTACAAAGTACAATTAAGTCTCTTAAAGGAAATAATCTGTGTGACAGAATAAACTAATGGAGTGTAACATCAAACAGGATGGTCAGAGTAGGCTTCTGAGGAAGTGAGGTTGTGGTCAAGATCCAACGGGTTTGACTGAACCCATCATACTAAGATCATCCCAAGCAGGTATTACAAAGTGTAAAAGGTCCTATAAGAGGAAAGGGCATTGAGGGGTGGAGGAGCACAGAAAGGCCCTTGTGGTTGATATCCAGTGAATACAGGGAAGAATGACCAGGAGAAAAAACATTTGGAGCCATTTAAGCCATGAAGAGGAGTAAGGGCTTTATTTCAAGAAAACTGACAAGTCACTGAAGATTTTAAGGAGAGAAATAATATTTGATTTAAGCTCTTAAAATGACCCCTAGGGCTGCTATGAGAAGAAATAACTTTGGTGAAACAAGAAGCCCACTTAAAGAATTCACCCAAGAGATGATGATATTTAAAACAAAGATGATATTTAAAATAAAGACCAACAGCAACAGATTGACCCAAAATAAATTGTGAAGGTACAGCAGGACTTGTGAATGCACTGGATTTGAGGGGAAAAAAGAAAGAATAAAGAATAATATGAGGACTGGAGCAGTGGCTCAGCAGCTGGGAGAGCTTGCCTGGCATGAGGAGCCAGGTTCAAAGCCCCTCACCACATACATAACTAAGTGTCCAAGAAGCAAAGGCCAGATGAAAAAATAAAATTGATTCTTTTTCTCCCTTCTCTCCATCTTTAAAAAGAAAAAAAAAGAATAACAGGAGTTTTAGGTTTGAATACTGTCCTTTACTGAGATGGGGAAGGCCAGCAGAGGCACAAGGGTTCAGGGGTGGGAAAGCTGGAGGGGAGGAAAAACTAGCTATATTTTAGCCATGTGGCTAATATGTTTAAGATTCCAACTATATGTCCAAATGGATATCAAGCTCAAGAGAATTCTGGTCTAGAGAAATAAAAGTGGGAGGCATCGGCATGAAAATACATGGAAAGACATAACAGACTCTTTATGAAGTGAACTATGAACTAGTATTTACAATGGCTATAACAATGATAGTAATAATAGGAGGGAAATCACTATATCTATGCAGTCATTGTGCTTTATAATACACATCTCATTTAATCCTCTCAACAACTCTATGCACTATTTTATACACTGACTCAAAAAGACAGAGCACTTGCCAAAGAACAGTGTAAACAGAGTGGGTATTTTCACTTAACAGTTTGATTTTTAGAGGCCAATCTCTTCTCCGTTCCATTAGGGCCTTTCTATTGATTTTACATGCCTTCGAAGTTTCAGCCTTGCAGTCCAAGTGTTAAGGATGAGGGTAACATGCAGATGTTTTTAATAAAAAGAAAAACATGTTTACACTTTTATAACAAAATTATTTTATTAACAATTTTATGAACAAAAATTAAAGATAATGCTAATTTATAATAATTCTACTCAATACAGGTCTACTAAAATTGGTATAGACTCATTTAGGAAGGGGATTATACTACTGGGGAAGTTTATTTTTTCTGGGCACATTTCTTCAGCTGTTTTATTCACAGATTTAATTGGTTCAATTGGGAAGATGGGGGAACCATCCCAGAAGCTGATGTCATTCCTCCATGAGCTACCCATTTAACATATGAGTTCTTCTGGGGTAAACTGCAACAAGTAAAACCCAAGGTGGTTATCCATGTTTTGGCATTTCCCCTGGATAACAAAGTTTATATCCATTGATTGCTAGTGTTTTGATAATGTTTCCCCCTCAACTGTATCTCTATATACTTCTAATAAAAAAAAGATTTAATTGGTTCAACATTAGAACATAGCCCACCTTGCTTGGCTATCAAATGAATGCTGAGAAATTTATTTTGGTTACATGATTATTTTCATTTTCAAATTTTTGTTGAAAATTGCTATGTTGAGATATTTGTAACACTTGAAAATTAATTTTTACTAACACATTAGAATTAAACATAACAGTGTATTTCATTGTAACATTGAATGTGCACATAAACTTACTTGATCAATTAAATTGTCCTATTCTTTAAAAAATTAACTAATTAATTAAAAAAAGAAATAACAGGAACTTTAGAAATAACAATTTCAATATCTTACATGGTAAATACATTGCTGATAGGTGAAGGTAAAAGGTGAGAAAGGCAGATACAGTATTACTCAATGCAAGAGCATCTTGTTTTAATAAGCCCCAAAGTTACCAGTTATCTTACCAAGTCAAAAAAGAAGCAACTCTTTGTTCCAAGGATAACAAATCAAATCTTAAACAAATCCAAGATGACCTGCATATGCATGCTGCTGTTAACAAAAATAACCAGATAAAAAAGTCCAGCCCATGCAGTACAAATTCACCACCCACTACTGAAAACTTTTCTTGATGCACACACTAATGATAGGCATTTTTTAAAATCCATGAAATTTAATTTTTATAAGAAAAAAATTAATATTAATTCAAGACATCTATAAAAAAGGTATCAGAAGTTTGAGTAATTAATGTGTTTCTTACCCAATTTGACAATTCCTCTGGCTTTCTGAATCATCACGTGTTAAAGTGATGAAGTAAATTACCTGCCAGCATATATCAAGGTCCATATACAATATTCTACCTCACACCCAAGCTAATTTTTTTTTTTTTTTGGTACTGGTAGTTGAACGCAGAGGTGCTAAACCACTGAGCCACATCCCCAGCCCTTTTTATATCTCATTTTGAGACAGGGTCCTGCTAAGTTACTTAGGGTCTCACTAAGTTGCTAAGGCTGGCTTTGAACCCACAATCCTCCTGTCTCAGCCTCCAGAGTTGCTGGGGTTGCAGGCGTACACCACTGCACCCGGCTCCAAGTTTTAAACTCATATGCTAATGATTTCATCTTGAGTAACTACTAAGACAATATTAAATAACATTAAATTCAGTAAATGTCAATTAAATTCAGAAAATACAAATATCATTAAAATCTATTACAAATACTAAAACAACTCTAGCCATATGTTATTCATAATGTTAATTAAAAATGGCTTATAGTCTTAATTTAAAAAACTGGACAAAAAGTTCATTTATTATAGGGTACAAAGATAAAATAATTTAGTTTCATAGACCATATGAAATGAAGTATAAAATTACAGATCAACTATTAAAGTTATTTTTAAGTATACTCAACCCAGATAGATTATAAAAAATATTTTTCTAATTTCAAACTTCACCATATCTTGAAGATAGCTCTCACAGATAATTTCTAAGGCACACAATTGATTAAAGAGTAAGCAAATGACTTATACTAACTCTACTTTATTTAAAAATTGGGGGAGCTTATGGAGGTTACAAGCAAACTATGATTATAGATCAAAAATCTAATATAGAACAGCCAACTAAACATTTTATGTATTATCTAAAAATGAATTTAACACATTGAGATATTTTATCCAAAAGAAATATATGAGCATTCTTTTGTATTGACACATTATATGAAATCCTTTTGTCAAAAACACTAAACATATCCATACCAAGACTGGGTAGGGAAAACAGGGAACAAATGCTGCATGGGAAGAGACGAAAGGAAAAAAGGATAGAGATCGGGCAACATGGATTTTTGTACATTAAGCCTCAGGCAGAGCTAGGAACTAAAAACTTTTATACTCATCTCATTTAAATTCTAACAGCACCATTGGGCAGGTAGTATAATGCTTTCCCATTTTACAGAAGATATTTTGTAACTGTTAGTAGTGAAGCTGGTATCTGAATCAAGATCTGACTACAAAGTCAAACAGCCTTCCTTTACCAGAGCTCACAAATCAGCATTACATGTTAAAGAATCCTCTTAGATGAGGTTATCTAACTGAAAAACTAATTTAATTTCCATATTTATACTTCATTTTATTACTTAATCATTAAAAAAGAGAAGGTACTTCTCAATTTACCAAGAACATTCAGAGATTTTCTTTTTAATCTAGGAAAAAAGGAATGGTGATCATTTTTAAACCACAAAGCGGTAATCTCCTTGCCCCTTCACTGATAAAAAGAAAACTCACACTAGACTTTGAAACATTCATATGTACCATGAGTACATTTTTCAAAGAAAAAAAGGGAGAATGTGAATATAAGATAGATTATTTGAAACTGAAATACCCCAGAAGATTGTTGTATGTACTAAATTCCTCTTGCCAGACTAAAAGCAGCAAAGGGAGGGGAAAAATGGCTTTCCAAAACTTACTGTCAAGCATGTTACTTTCAACTCACAAATTTGCTTATGGCTTCCTCCTCCTAAATCAAAACACAAATCTACTGAGATGTGACTAGACTACATCAAATTTCAAAATCATGTTCTAAAAAACATTTTTATAATTACTTAACTCAGAATATAGTTCAATATTTCTCTTTGGTTGCCAAAAAATTAATGGGTGACAGTGCAATTAATATTTATTTAATTGCACTGCATTATAAATGGAAAAAACCTGCTCTGAAAAATATAGCACCACCAATTGAACCAACTCAAATTCTTAAGACATTTCCAAGTGCAGTTACCCCCACCCAAAGAAAAGTTTCTGTCACACACAGCCACATGGACACATAAAAAACTATGCAGAAGGAAAGAAAGAAATTATTCTGGAACAATAATTCGACATGTGACATTACAATTATTATTTTTGAAACTCAAACTGTTTTCTTTCCCCTAAACACCACCCCCAATAATTTAATTAAAAAAACTCACAGGAAGAGTTCAGTTTAATTTTAACACCTCTGTTCTAACATGAAAAGGGCCATAATTTTATATGCAACTACAGTGTGAATTAAAATAGGTAAGTAAATAATTGTGCTCAGAGAGGTCACTATGACTTCACAAGTATTGACTGCTATTGTAAATAAGGATCTCCTGGAAGCACTTTTCCAACAGAATTATTAGTCAAAACTCTACACTTAAATCTCTAGTTCTACCTCTTCAGAAGACTTTCATTATTATAACATCATTATCTCCACTTCTGCAACAATGTTCAATGAAAATTAAAGATGATTCCAATGTCAATGAATGCATTATCATATACATTACTAATCTGCTTCATTTGACAGTCATTTGTATGAATATATTTAATATAAACTCTAAGCTCTACAGAGCATCTACATTAGTAAAAACACTTGACTCACTAAAAGTTGCCATTTATATAAAAAGAAATAAATGAAGATAGAGCCCTCCAAAAATATATAAAACAAAAATGTACATATAAAAGCCATAATAGCAGTTATCTTAATCCTCATTTCATAAAATCACATTATTTTGCTAAATGTCATTTTTTTCTTTAAAAAAATAAAAACTATTTTGTTTACCTTTTCCACAGACTGTTCAAGTACTGCCAAGGTAACACAGATTTTAAAACTGACAACTAGAGTACTTAGCAGTTGCCAAAACAACACAGCTGGATTCTTAAAGGGAAAGTACTCTTGTGTAATATATACCTAATTACAGCTTTAGAAAACCTGTGTGTCATACACTAATAGATGATACAAGACACAAGGGAAATGTGCTATGCTAAAAACTTGAAAAATGTCAGATAATGTTTGTTTAAAAAATATGTATAGTATTGTTAACACATCACAGTAGGTCATTCTAAAAGCAGTATTGATCCCAATCTCAATGTAAACTAAAATGCAGGTTAACATTATTACGTATTCAGTCTACACACAGTTTCCCCCACTAGAATCATGACAGGCGGCTCCCTTCACAGTTCAGAAATCTATTTCAAGTCTGAGCAACAATTTTACAGTTACACTTACACGAGGGGGAAAAAAACCTTTTTTTTTTCCTAATTCAGAAATGCTCACCTTCCCCAAACTTACTTGCACTATCCTCGATTTTTAACCCCCACTGTTCAAAGACAAATGATATCCAAACAAAAGGCAAAGTTTCTCCCACACACCACCTTCTCTCGGTGTTGGGATCTACTTGGATGGCGAGTCGTTCCCTCCGCAGCCCCTCGGTTCCCGCGACCTCTCCCTACACGGTCGAACGTCGAGGGTCCCCAGCCGGGGCCAGCAAATACCGACCCCGGACCCCGGACCCCCGACACACACACACACACACACACCCCTAAATATTCCTCCCCGTTAGAACAATCTTCCCTCAAAGCAGAAGCGGGTGAACTTCTTCAAGTACAACAACGGGGCAGAATGCCTCCCGCACTTAGAGGGTCAATCCCTTCCAGGAGACCCAAGAACGGGAGCGAAAGGAACCCAGAAGCCCCGAGGCCCCCAGGGAACTTCAACTTTCAAGGAGGCTACGACCACCACCGCCCCCCGGATCCAAAGGCGGTGCGCGCCCTGGGAGGCTGCTCGCGACCAACCCGCGGGACCCAGCCTCCCAGCGCCCGGCTCGCGGCTCCCCGTCAGACCCCCGGGCCCGCCCTCGGGACACCCCGCCCCCACCCCACCCCCGAGAGCCTCGCCCCTCCGCAGGGACCCCAAACAACCCCACCACCACCAGTACCCCACAGCACCCTACCGCCCAGCAACCGCGCGCACGCGACCCGAACCCTCCCGGCCGCACAGTCTCGTCCCGCACGCCCCAGAGCCCTCTGGGCGCCCTGCTGTCCGCGCAGCCCCCAGCCCCAGAACCCCCACCCGACCCCTACCCGGCCGCCTCACCGAGACACCGCCCCCTCCAGCACTCCGTCGCCCGCGGGCCTCACCTTGTCTCCGGCGCAGCTGGCGAGCGCGCACACGCCGCAGCCCGGGCCCGCCACAGCACTCCGCGCAGCCCGGAGCCGCCTCCTTCAGCCCGGGACTCGCCGGGACAGCGGCGCACGGATCCCCACACCGGGGCTATTTTTAGGAGACAGGCCTCAGCCGGACCGGAACTCGTTCCTAGCCGCGCGCGTGCGCACTACGCCTGTCGGCTCGGTGTCCCTCCGCCGGCCTGGCCTTTTCCTCGCTACCCCTCGGCTCCCCCTTTATGTTTCTTTTGGGGATAATTTCTCCTCTTGGTGGGTCCTAGAGTACGTAGAATGGGAAAGTCGGGAGTCCAGGCAAAAAGAGTCACAGCGTTTGGGAACGAGAACTATTCCACAAGGACACGAGGGGCGGACTATGTTTTTCCGGGTGGGTGAGGAGAAGGATCACCCGACACAGGAAGGAGATGACGGCGGTTTGGCGCCGGGGATGCAGGCTGGAGCTCGCTTTCCTCTGAAGGACCGTGTTCTCCTGGAAGGGATACTGGTCACTTGATGAGGGCCTGGGCGCCTCCCAGGGCGGGGCGGCCCTGCGGCGTCGCGCCCGGCCACCCCCGCCTCCCCCGCCGCTGCCTCCCGGACCAGCCAGCAGGAGCCCGAAGCCGGAGCGCTTCTAAGGACGCGACGCGTGGCGAATCGCCGCGCGTGGCCCGCGGCTCCAGCCAACCCGGGTGTCGGGGGCGGGGCGCCCAGGGGGTGAGGCCCGGCCCGGAGCGCAAGTCTGCACTCTTCAGTGTCAGCAGGCGTTCTTCGCAAAGGCCCAGAGCAACCCCCACACTTCCTACCCCTCAGCCATCCCTGGGGTCTAGGCCGGGTCTAGGCCAGCTCTGAGCCGTCTGGGCGCACTTGGCCTTCGCTTGTCGGATGGCCACGCCCTCCTCCACGCCTGCACCGGCGAAGGGGCCGCACCTGTGCTTGCACAGTGGCAGCTGCGTGGTCATCCTTACAGGGAAAGAACAACTGAACCCCAGCCCCTGGCACGAGGCGCCTCGGACCCGGCCCCAAGGTAATAGAATTTACAGGGATCTAAAGAACGAAGGACAGTTTGAGGCCGGCCAGCCAAGTTCCCCATGTCCTGGGAGACAAACAACCTGTTTATCTTGACTGTTAATAATAGCTAGTGTGCCTTTATTGCTAAGCTGTGATGAATATTTTGCATATGTATCTCGTGTAATCCTTACAACATCCCATGCAGTAGATTTCAGTTTCTGTTCCCATTTTACAGATCAAGAAAGGGAAGCTGAAGGGTCAAGGTGACCTGTTAGGGTCACTGAACTTAAAGGAGAGGGCGCTGTTGACTTGAACACTTAACCATTCTACTGTTTTTCTGAGTGAGGTGCAAAGGAGATGTGCTTGGGAGCTGTTGCTCTTTGCAGGATTGATTTTGTCGAGAGAGATCTTTAGGAGGGAAGCTATTGTTGGTCCTCTCTCTTCTGAAAACTGCTTACCTCTCAGTTTCTCAGGGCTACACTGCCTGAATCTGCACCCAAAGGTGCCCTCGGAATGGACACAAAACCAAATGGCTATTTTCATTTGAAGGTGAGAAATTCAATCCAGGATACAGCACTTGAAAACAAAGTGATTGGGCCGGGTTCAGCTGATGTGCAGAGGCTGTGGGCACAGGAACTGGGAAGTCACAAAGGAAGCTGGAGGCCCGCTGGTTTCCTCCCTCAAGACAACAAAGCAATGTGCTGGGGAGAGCCCACAAAAGCAGCACATAGAAACTAAACACTGGAAAATAAAGCTGGAACTCTGCTGGGCACCTCACAAGGGTGTTCACCAGAGCCAGCAATAGGGACTGCAGGGAGGATTTTTAAAGACATTAAAATTTGGTGTAAATCAACAAGTCATGTGAAAATGCAAGCTTTGTAACCTGCCAGAAATCACAAAGGCAACTGGATTTAGCACCTTTGCTCCAGAAAAATAAGACAAGTTACATTTTTCCTCCAAAGCCAAGGATCTCAGATGAGAGACAGTGGGGACTAATTCCCTCCTTTCCTGCCTGCCCTTCACCCTGGAAGGGAAAGAAGGGCAATGAGGACAGACTGTTCCAAAAGAGATTTCATTCACATTGCTCCACCCCAGATCCTGCCCTTCCAGAAACTGAGCCTCCTGGGACACAGAAGACTCAGCCCATACTGCCCACCCACCACCTATGCCAATGCTATTGGTCACCCCAGAATCCAGACAGGGTTCTTGGCTATGAGTCCAGCCAAGGCTTGCATGCCTTAAGGAGAACCTCTCTCCCCATCACCTCCTGTATAATAAAACTCTTGTCTAAGAATTGCCAGGAGAAGAGGAAAGAGGAACAAATTTAACAATTCTGGAGTACATTGTTAAATACATTAGAGTGTAAAACATATTAGCAGAGGCCAACCAACAGTTATTTACAGTTAAAGTAACTAATTTTAGGAAGTCATCACAGCCTCTGCTCAGATTTCAAAAACCTATTCCTGAAGTCCATTGTCTCCAACAACTTCCAGTGCTCAGTTTGGCACAGACCATGTGCTGAGCACTTATGTGTGCCATTGACTTGGAGGGAAATTCTGAGGAGCAGCACATGTTAGTCCCCCCACCCACACACACACACAAACTCACCAGCACCACCACCACTCTGCCCATCTAGCCTCTTTAAAGGTACTCTGATACCAGTGTCTGAACTTCAAAAGCTCAACATTGCACTAAGTGCTAGGATACAGAGAACAGAAAGAGTAGCCCTTGTTCAAAGAGGCTGGTATGGAGGGAGGTACAGTTAAAACACCATCCAGCTTGACAATCACCTTCAGAGGGGCTTCCTCAGGTGCCAAGAGCACAGATTGAGTAAGAAGGAAAGGTAATCAGGGAAGACTTTTTAAAAGAGAAAATGTGCACAGTGGATCTAGAAAACCTCCAGTGGATGCATAAGGATTCCTCTTTCTCATTAGGTCTTGATGTGAAGAATAAGCTCCCTAGGAAGCAGGCATCCCTGACCATATGGTCACCCTCTCCCTCACTACTTCCTGTCCATCACCTCACTGTCCTCTTTCAGGAAACTGACAAGCTTCTTTGTGCACATCAGTATATTTCCTCTTGTCTGCAGGCCAAACACCTTTATGTCCATCAAGCCTTCACCTGGAGGACATTTTCTTTATGGGCCTTCTCTAAGACAGTGCTTTGGTTAAGAGTGTAAGCATGTCTTTATGTATGTCTGTCTCCTCCCTTGTAGAGAGTATGATTCTGAAAGAGAACTGATTTGCTTCATACTCTATTCACAGTGTCTAGCACTAGCACAGAGCCTGGCATGGAGTTCAATCAAATCAATGCTAAATATGTTGGAGCAACCTTTCAGTAGAGGGAGTGCTGCATATAGGGATCTCTTAAGTATGGCTCAAGAGAGAACGCATAGGCAGCATAGTGTGCCCCAAAGGTGGATGAAGTGCCAGAAAGTGGAGGGAAGTAAAGTTAGAAGAGTGGTTAGGAGATGATACAGAGCCCTAGCATGTTAGTCATTCACATGCAAGGCCATTTGCCTTTTATTCTGAAAGTAATGGGGAACCACCAACAGATATTAAGCAGGCAAATGGATTGACCTATTTGGAATTTTAGAAGGATTCTCAAGGAGCAAGACAGAGAAACTATCACAACAGATTGGAGGAAACCAAGACTTGACAACTAAGTGCAAAATGTGATTCTGGGTTGGATTCTAGTATAAAAAGGAGACATAAGTGGGAAAACTGAGGAAATCAGAATAAGGTCTGTAGTTTATAATTATATAACAATTATTATATCATTGTTAATTTCCTGGTTTTGATAATCATATTATCCTTATGTAAGATGATAATAGTCAAGTAAGAATTCAAGGATATCTCTGTACCACTTTTTAAACTTTTGTTAATTATTCAAGATAAAACAATCTTTTAGCAATAAGATAAGTATTTTATAATTTACTTAACTGCTTAGTTATAACCTTCATATGGAGTTAATATAACTGGTATGCCAGTTTTCTAAAGCATTTTTATAATAATTTACAATAGAAAGTTTAATTTCAATTTGAGCATTATTAAAATATTTGTAAAAATGTTTAAAAGTATGAATATTTTGAGATGATCCATGTTCTGAATTGAGGGGGGAAATATCCACAGAAAATAACAAACTATTTTCAGTTACTATACAAAACCATAGTGTTTCATATCTGAACATCAGAACTGACACACATACATCCTTTCCAGGCATTAAAAGTGTTTTCACTTTTCTTATTTTAATATCACATGGGCTTTTATTCTCGAGTGCCTGGTGATGAGAAAGATGAATTCAGGTTCTCAAAGAAGGGAATAAAAGAGCTTTACTTGTCTCAGTTTATATTCTTACATGTAAAAGTCTACAAAAAGATTAAATAAACTTTAAATATACAAGAAATTGAATCTTTGACAGCTGGATGTTTTACAAAATCGAACTTCAAATAAGTCTTTCAATTTCTATTATACATTGTCATTTTGTTATATTGTATTTTTTCTTCTGTACAGAGTTCATTCAGACTTTGTGATTCTCTCTCAACAACCAACAATATATTCACATGTCAATTACAGCAATTCCAAATTGAGATTATTTTCTCTCCATATTCTTATCCATTCAAACAGGAGTGGTACTTAATGCCCCAATGACCCACCCATGTCAGCCCCTTGCATGTGAAACCATCCTGATTTCTCTGCTGTGCTCTTTGCCTGTGTATTTTTGTCACAAGCATTTCTCTGAAGATCAAAGTTATCCTACCAACCATCCTTTAGTCCCCTCTCAATTTTGTTCAAAGTGAATTCCAAGCATGACCAGTCTCTGCCATGTTTGTTGGGATGTCCTCTTAGACCCATTCTGGGCCTTGTTGTCCCTAACAGAATGGCAAGTTCTCTCTCTGACCACCTCATTATACAAATCATTCCCAAATTAAAACTCACAATCTAGCAAGGATTTTTATTGGCTACAGTTTTAGAAAACTGAGATTTGAAACAAATTTGGGAGTCACAGAAAAAGTAAGACTACAAATTTTGGAGTCAAATCATCCTTTGTTTAAATCATGCCTCTACCTTTCCCAAGTGTGTAACATTGGGCAAGTTGCTCTCCAAACCTCAATTTCCCAAATGTAAGATAACTGGAATATTTACTTGAGGTATTTTGAGGATTGAGTCATCCACATAAAGTGCTTACATAAGCTACATGTACCTATATAAATAACATTTACATATGTAGTTGTTCATTGATCCATTCCACAAACTTCTACTGAGCCCCTACTATGTGCCAGCACTGTTCTGAGCACTGGGACTAAAGAGAAGAACGATGTTCTAATGGAGCTTGTAGTCACAGGGGTAGACAGACATTAAAAAACAATTAACAACAAGAAAGCATCAAATGGTGATAAGGGCTATGAAGATAACATAAGATCATGAGACAAAGAATTGAGCTGTTACTTTTACTTTGGGTATAGAGAAGGCTTCTCTGAGATAGTAGTATTGAAGCTGAGTGACCACAAGACCTGGCAAGATGAAGAGCTGGGAGCGTTTCAAGCAGAGAGAAGAATGAAGTTCTTGAGTTGGGACCAAGGCTGCTCTGCTCAAGAACAGAACAAGTGCAAGCCTGGCTGAAGCAAAGTCACAGGGGATGGGCTTTTTTTTTTTTTTTTAACACAATTGGTGGGTTGTTAAGTTGTCATTAGCTATGTAGGAAAACCAGAAAGAAGCAATAAATTAAATAAATCACCAGCAGGTTAGTAGGAACTGCTCCCTTCCTATACAAAACGAGGCAAGTGATTGATGTATTCATCTATTAATCCATTAGTACATTTTCTTTTCTGGTTGCAAGTGATATGAACCTAAGTTAAAGTAAGCCAAAAATTAAACCAACTTAAGCCAAAAACAAACAAACAACAACAACAACAAAAAAAAAATCAACTTAAGCCAAAAATTAAAAGAGGGAGAATTTATTGGCTTATTTACCTGAAAGATTCAAGGATACAATTGTCTTCCCTTACCCATGGTTTTGTTTTTGGTAACTAGTCAATAAGTAGAAGGGTGAATATAGTACAATAAAATACATTGAGAAAGAGTCAGTCAGCCGGAATTGGTTGTATGCTTGCATTTATACTGCAAGAGGCAGAAATGTGCTTCATACCACCAAAGCTAACCCTGGGCTCCTATTAGAGAAGAGACATACAAGGAAAGTTGTCAATAAGAAACCTAACAGACTGTATTACAAAGTGTGAAATTCTGCATGCTGCCTTGACACCTTTGACCCCATGTGGTCCCAAAGGCCTATCCGAGATTTCCCTCTGCTATCATCAGATATGCCCCCCACCATCCAGTGGCAAAACTCCTCCTGCCTTGCTAGTTACCTTTTTTGCCAGTCCAGCTACAAGTCATCCTGTCCTAAACCTAATTGGTTTCACAACCCTGCCAGCCTGCCACACAATTGAAACAAGATAATCCCATCTTTCTGCAGGAAATAGGGATTAACTCCGCCCTTTTGTTACTACAAAGCCTATCCTACACAGACCCTGCTAGTTCACTCTGCTCGTGAGTGCACTCCCTTTGTGGTCTTACACATGGCGTGTGGTATCCTCTTCCTCCAGGTTATGAGTATCCATGATTAATAAACTGCAGACAGTCTTCTCAATTCATTGCCAGGTGTCATATGTTTAGCCATCTCATGTTTATTAGGGCAGGAGATTCCTCCTTCACCACAGGGAGAATAGGAAATGATCAGAGCAGGTCAGTTCATTTGAGCCCTAACTGGACTATGCTAAAAACCGGGGACTTTTGCTGGTGGGCCTGGGGCTGCCACATACACTGGCCCCCACCTCTCCTCTCAGATCATTTTCTCTAATATAAGACCTGCCCAGCTCTGGTGTCTCTCACTCATCAATGCCTTCTGTAGAGTCTATCTGGAGACCTGACACATACTAGGCTTCCAATGACCTTCCCTGAATGAAATAACAGAACTTTGTCTTCACTCAGGCAATGGCAAACAGTGGAACACTCTGATCTGGTTAAAAACTTGGTTTAAGTTACAGCCAAAATGACGAGGAAATCCAGGACTGCAAAATCTATATTATCCTGGTTGAGGAGGAAGTGAATATTGGAGATCAGAGACCATGTTTTTCAATGTTGGCATTATTAGCAAAGTATCAAAATGCCTCCCGCTTTTTAATGAGGCTTCATTTTATGCCTAGATTTTTCCCTGTTTTTGTCAGTAATTTCAACCCTGTTGGGTAATTGCACAACTCTTGACTGTGCTTGGCCTGCACGGTCTTGGCACGATTGACTTTTTATGATACGTGCTGTAGGCAAGATTTTTATGAGGCTTGATCCTTGTCTTGACTTTATTTGATCATGTATATCTGTAATTCAGCACATAGATGAATACAGACAGCACCTCTCAGCACCAAGAGGGCTGAATGCCACAGCAAATGATAGCAAAGTATTTATCATACACAGATCTGCAGGAATGCAAAAAGTCTTCCCAGAAATCATGTTCTGGCATGTTGTGTGAATTACACACACAGTTTCAGGGGGCTGGGTCCTCTCCTTTCAAATCATTTGCAATTTCCAGCAATTTGGATAAATTGGATTTGGCCTGCAGAAAGGAAATTTTTAAAAAGTCAAGAGCTTAATCAAAATTCTTCAGAAGAGTCCTCTGTCTTGGTCTTTGGATCTATAAGAGAGTGTATGTTTGAGCAACTTCTCCTCAAAATATCTATTCTAGAACTGAACACAGTGGCAGAGCTGAGGTTATAGAAAGCCTCCATTTTTTTACCTTTCAGACTAAAAAAGATGAAAAGGATTTTTTTAATACACTGAGTTGGCAAGGGCATATAGAAACAAGTGTTCTCATACATTGTTAAGGAGAATAAAATTTGGTAAAGGCTCAATGGAAGGCAAATTGGCCAATATCTGTCAGAATTTTAAATGCCATTGACCCAGTCATTCTGCACTAAGAATTAACTCCGTAAAGATATTTATATATAGTCATTGAAGAATTATTTATAGCAGCAAAATAATTTAAAGCAACAAAACAAATATTTATCAGAATAAAATTGGATAAACAACTTTTAGTACAACTATGAAAGAGGATATCTTTCAGCCATTAGACAGACAGTGTTCCAGTCCATTTTTATCCTAGGGGGATACTCCCTAAGACCTCAGTGGATGTTGGAAACCATGGATAGTATTGAACCTTCTATATATTTTGTTTTCTCCATATGCCTGCAATATTGCTACATAGTTCCAAAGTCAATCTGTCCTTCCATATTTTATGTTCCGGTGCCTTCTTAGTTTCACTACTCTTGCACTTCGGGGCCATTATTATCTAAAGTAAGAATTTTTTTAACACAAGCACCATGATAACATGACAGTCCATCTGATAACCAAGAGAGTCTCTGTTTGACTAACAGGTGGGTAGCATATTCAGGGTGGACAAGGGAATGATCCACACCCTGGGAAGGACAAAGCGGGACTGCAAGAGAGTTCATCATGCTACTCAGAATGGCACACAATTTAAAATTTTTGGATTGCTTGTTTCTCGAATTTTCCATTTATATTTTTCAGACCATAGTAGTCCATGGGTTACTAAAACCACAGAAAGCAAACACATGGATGAGGGGAGACTGCTGTATATGACAGCTGAGTGAATGTACACGTGCTTGCACTCACACATACATATCCCTAAACCAATGGTTTTCAAAATAGGAAAGACATCTAGTGACATCTGGAGACAACTGGAGTAACATGTGGAGGTGTCCAGTGAGTAGAGGTCAGCGATGCTGCTAAACATCCTAAACTGCCCCACCCAAATGACAGAAAAGAATGTCCATAGTGCTGGGGCTAAGAAATCCTTCTCCTAGGCAAATTTCTGCAAGTTTTCATAAGTAACAACAGTAGCTGCTTCTGAGAAGGGAAATTGGAAGACTAAGTATAATCCTTTTGTCCTGCTGGAAATTCTATATGTGCATATTTTGTACATTTATTTTTAAAGCATCAGTGTTAGGCAGTTTTCAGACATGCATTCTCAGGCTCCCTCAAGCAGGGTATCAGGCAGCAGCAGGTTCTGAGGCAGGCATGTGTCTGCTTTCTTTTGCCTCAGATCCCCTCCTTGCTTAGAGCAAATGGCAAATGCTTAGAGCTTGAAGTTAAGAAAACTACTTGGAATTCACGAGTTCCTGGGCCCTTTCCATTACCTTGGACCAGAAACATTTTTGATATGTTTATTCTAAAAGAAAAGTGTGTAGCTTTCTTTGCTTATTTCTGTTCATGTTGACTCTAGAACCTGGAAATTTAGAAAGGCAAAAATGCTCTTTCCTTTCCATGCATGTACACATTGATAAGACAAGTAATTTTAGGGCTATAACTCTCTGATAGCCTGAGTGTGCAGTTTTTATAATTCAAATGACAAATTATCTCTTAGAATATTTTAAACACCAATTTATGTTTAGTATATAAAAATTTACTCACAAATGTTTAAAGAGGTAGGTCTACAAGCATGCTCCTTGCCGCATTGTTTATAATGGCAGGAATCTGAAAAGGGCCTAGGAGAAAAACTACACGAATGATCTCATAATTGTTGTACAGTATTCTGCTACTATTAAAAATGAGATAGATCCATATATAATATACGTATTAGAGAATATTCCACATCAGCATTGATTTTGAAATTTCCTCTTGGCACACGGACATTTTGCTTTGTGGAAAAATTAGTAAGAAACTTTTAATGTAGCTTCTTTGGAGAAAGGGACTGAAGGTAGAATATGGGGGGGGAAGTATTCAAAATAGCTTCCACTTGGCATTTGTGGCCTCATACATTGTTTAAATGTTCTAACCATGTACACATGAATGGATTATATATTTCCACAGATGCTATCAGAATGGTAAGAGTATAGGATGTTTATATTTCTTATTTTTAATAATGTATATAATATATAAACAAGACAGTACCCAACAAGATTGTTTGACTTTGTGATGGTGAACAAATGATACACATTCAGTAGAAAACACACTTGAAATTTTGAACTTCGCTCTATTTCTAGGTTAGCAGTATGTAATATGATACTCTCTTAGATGCTGGGCAGTGACAGCAAGCCTTAGCTGCCAGTCAGCCACACCATTATAAGGAGAAACAACCAACAATCTACAATGTGCTGTGTTGCTAAATCATGATGCTTAGCAAGGTTAGGTGGTTTAAATGCATTTTATAATTTAACAATATTTTCAACGTATAGTGGATTTATTGAAATGTTACCTGCCTGTTGAAGTATATTTGTACTATAAAAAATGTAAAATCATTAGAATGTAAAAGAAGCTATATAAAACACTATGAGAAGGAGCCTGGGGAGGTGACTCTACAATAGAGTGCTTACCTGGTGTACGCAAGGAACCAGGTTCAACCCCCAGCACCACACACGTAACTAAGTGGAGGAAAAACAAAAACCAGATGAAAAAATAAAATTATTCTCTTTATCTTTCTCTCTCCTAAAAAGAAAAAGACTATGGAATTAAGCAGAAAATTTAAAATATTCTATAAAATTATAGACAAATACACTCACAGTTAAAGTAGTGTCTATATAAGCCTTCAAATATGAGCAATCAATGCTTAATTAAACAAGTATGAATAGAACATGAGTTATTATCATTTTAATTATGATTATTATTCTTTAATGTTAACATTTTTGAGTGTCTACAATAAGCAAAAAGCATTATGTTTAATTCTGTGGAGGCAGCAAAGATGCGTCAGACTTGAATATAGGCAGATACCGTTTGAGTTCCCTACCAGCTGAGGTGATGGTTTTGTGCTAAGTTCTGCCTGCAAGCTAGCTGACTATAGAGTTAAGAACTTGAGCAACTCCCTAAAGAAGATCAGGTACGTGAAATGGGCCAGTTTGGTTTGAGGTCCAAATGCTACGATATCTCTCCTTCATGGATAGACTGAGGCCTGAAGTCCCCATTACAGTGAATCTTAAGAGTGGACAACAGGTTCTTTTAAGATTAAAAAAAAAAAAACCAAAAAACTCATCACGAAAACACACTCTAGCTGGTATAATTTCAGTGTCTAAATAAAATATTTTCTAATTCCCCCTGATAGCTGATAATGGAAAAAAATAACTTGGGGCAAAGTGGGCTATTTCTACTGGAATCTTAGGTAAGATTCCAGGACAGTCTCCCCTCGCTTTCCTCCTCACCCCCACTCTAAGAATGACCTATATTGGAGTGGAGGGAGGGAGACGCTGGTTCACAGTTGTTCTCCATAACCAGTTGACATCCCCAGAAGTCTACAGTTCACTCTGACTGTTAAGCCCACTTGTTTCCCATGGTGGTGTCTACCCAGACTGAGATGCAGTGTTCCTCACCCTCCTGTGGGGCTCCTCTACTTTCCCTATTAGTTATAAAATGAATGTCAGACCCCATTGGGCAAAGATCCATGAATCACATTCCCTAGGCTTTCTTCCTAGATTCATGGTTCTCAACTTTGCACACTAGAATCAACTACAGAGTTATAAAAAAAAAATCTGGGCCTCACCCTTCACCCTTATCTTAGACTTCAGCCTGGGTCTCATTTTTAGGAGTCCTAAGGTGATTTTGTTGTGCATCCAGGATTGAGAACCACTGACCTAGTTCCTCCAGGCAACCCACTTGGCTCTCTGAGGTTTCAGTTGTACAGACAGGCTCTCCCTTTGGCCTTCTGATCCATTAATTTTCCACTCTTTCTTCACCCTCTGACATAACTTATCTTTGTACTTTTTAGAGCAGGGATGATTTGGAGAACAGATATACCCAAATGTGTAATGGCTCTATACAAGGAAATAAATTATTTGTTCACATAATAATCCAGGAAGTTTTAGGTAACAGCTGGAGAAAGACACATCCAAATGGGATCCCTGAGTATGCAAGAACCATGTTGGAAGAGGACAGCTTCTAAAAATCCTGAAATACCCAAGTGAACACTTTGGAGTCAGGTTCCAGGCCAGGAGACCTCCCAGGGGCTGCCTGGTGCGTGGTGTGCAACTGGGAGGGAGAGGCCATTGATGTGAGTTCCCCAAAGTCACTCCAAAGGCCATGAAGTACACACCAAATGTCGTAATCTTTGCAGCATGGCTGATAGGAGGTGGGGGACGATGGAAAAAGCTCACCAAGGCTCATTTCCAAAGTTGCCATTGTGAGAATGCTAGCAATAAGTCTCTGTCATCTGAACTCCTTTAGCACATCTTCATTGTCTTGTGCTGGAGGCATATGTTGTCATCGTTCCTCTCCTGTACAGCAGGACTCATGCAATTGCCACAACCATGTGGGGTTTGCACATGG
Organism: Aplodontia rufa; assembly: GCA_004027875.1. Classification (NCBI taxonomy): domain Eukaryota; kingdom Metazoa; phylum Chordata; class Mammalia; order Rodentia; family Aplodontiidae; genus Aplodontia; species Aplodontia rufa. The sequence continues at coordinate 50,882 of PVKS010010163.1, forward strand.
AGCTCCCAAGAAATGCTTGAGGATTCTCTTCAGGGGGCAGAGATAAAGGCTGAATCACTCCAGGGAGACATAAATCCATGATATGGAGCAAGACCAGGGCAATGATCTCTATTGTCAGGTGACATACAATGGCCCAGTTGTTGGTCTAATGGGTGCTGGGACCCCTGTTACCATAGTTGCTACAAACTCCTGAGTATGTCACAAAAAGAACCCAAGGTCAGCCATCTGGTTTGGATAACCACAGGGGCTTACCTGTAGGTCACAGTTGTCCCTGGCCTCAGGCAAGCAGGCCAGTAACCACCAGCAGGTGCCACACATAACTACTATAGCTCAGCAGTTGATACCTTGATCATTCAGCTGTTCGATATTCTGTGAAGCATATGTCATGGGTTGTTGTGGTGGATGACGATAGTGCTTAAAATTTTGAGGGATCAGTTTATACATGTGCTATGATCCCAGTCATTTATTTATATGGAAAGTAGCTTTCTATGCAAGGCAGAAGGTACCATGTATGTTGATAATGCCTCTTGAGCCCCACAAGTCTCACTTGAATAGAAATTTTCTTATTTCAAGTGATCTTTACTCTTGACTTATTAAAGACATTGTAAAAGGCAATCATCAGAGGGCTGGAGCAGTGGCTCAGCGGTTACAGCGCTTGCCCTATATGCACGAGAAGCCAGGTTCAAACCTCAGCACAACAGTGTCAGAGCAATGAGAGCCACATGAAAAACTAAATAAAATTGATGCTATCTCTTTCTCTCTCTCTCTTTTTAAAGGCAATCATCAGGATTGAATATTATTTCAATTTTAAATCAATAGTTTAAAAATAAATTGAGACTCTATATTGTTTAATAGATACATTTAGCATAAGAGTGGGGGTTTCAGGAAAGTGAAGCTTCTCTGGGTGCTAAAAAATAGGGAGGAAAGACAAACTAAGAGGTGGTACTCAGTGGTTTCTGTATATTTTTAAAAATGCACAAAGATATCTGAAGAGGCTTGGGGGTGTAGGTCAGGGGTAGAGCACTCGTCTAGCATGTAGCAGGGCCCTGAGTTCAAGCTCCAGTACTACAAGAAAAAAGGAAAAAAGATCTAAAGAAAATATAGCAGAAAATCAACACCTGTTAACTGGGCAATAGAAGCCCCACAGACATATGTAATTTTATTTTCTGTACTTTTTGTATCTTTGAAACTTTTGTAATGAAAGAAAACATTTTTTAAATGATGGAAGGTAGAAAGGAAATAAACTTTATGGAACTTAAGTGTATATTGATTTTTTTTTTTTTAGACAGAAGGTCAGTGAGAGAGGGAGAGAGAGAGAAAAATTTTTGTTTAGTTTTTCACATGGCTTTCATTGCTCTGACACTTAGTTGTGTACGTGGGTGCTGGGGTTTGAACCTGTGTACTCACACATGCTGAGCAAGCACCGTAACCACCCAGCCACCACTCCAGCCCCTGGTATGTCTTAAAAATTCTGCATATGATCATTTTTCTCTGAAGATGAGAAAGGGAAAATGAATGTCAAGTTATGTAAGACATAGTAAAAACTACAAAGCAAACACATATGTGCTCAGTATGTTCACAGCTCTAAACACGTTATTCATCAATCCACTTAAGCATTTACCAGGACAAACCTCTACTTAGGGACTTGTTTACCTGACAACAAAATGACTTCAGTTGCTGGGGTTTCCAACTTGGTTTTGCTAAGTGAAATTAAGCAGGAAAACCTCAAGCCAGAAAAGATTAAGCTCTCATTTCTCAATGTGTGGGTCTCAGGAGTAGGTGGGCCAGGGAGGAATAAATCTCAGTCTCTATGTAGCATTCTGTGGAGAGGGACCTGTGGAAAACACGTCCAGAGAGAGTCCAAGGACCCTAATCAGAGGAGGATGGGCCTCATTGGTACAGCTGCCACTCAGAGTCATTCTCCCTGCTCTTAAAGGTAACCATTATCCTGACTGCTAACACCATAGATTATCTTTGCTTGTTTGTGAATTTTATACAAATGGAATCATTCAGAATGTATTCTTATGTGTTGCTTATTGTACTCAACATATTTGTAAGATTATATGAGTGCATATATTAATAAATCACTCATTTTCACTACTGTAGAGTTTCTATTATGTGAATAGATTATACATTATTAATCTATGAATTTATTGATGATCATTTGGGAAGTTTCTAACTGAAGCTATTATGGATGGTTCCTGTGTATTTCTTTTGGTGCAAATGTCTATGTAGTTCTGTTTAATACATCCTTACAGTACATATATGTTAGCTTTCATAGACACTGCAAACAGGTTTCCAAAGCAGTTGTACTGAAGCCCTTCCGTAAGTGGTGAGTGAGAGTCCACATTGGCTTGTAACATTATCAAAACTTGGACTTGTCCTGTGTGAATTTTAATGAATATTCAATCTATGCTCATTTTTAGTATTTCTACAGGAAAAGGTCTCTGGGATAGGAGACTTCCCACATTATTTTTTTCAAAAAGTTTTTTTTTTTTTGTCTTTTTCTCATAGTTTCTATTCTAGGTGAATTTTAAAATGAAATTATTAAATCCCATAAAATATGGCAATTGTTAGATTAAAATTTCTGTTAATTTTTGGATGAAAGATGGTCCCAAAAATCTCAATATGTGCAATATGTGTGACAATGCAAAGACTGAGATGAAATGCTTGGGTTATAAGAGCCTTAACCTAGCCAGTGAGTTAACCCCCATAGGAATTAACTGTCAACTGAAGGCAGGTAGGGTGTGGCTGGAGGAGGTGTGTTATTGGGGGCATGACTTTGGGTATATATTTTGATTCTGGCATGGAGTCTCTGCTTCCTGGAGCCATGCCCTGAGCCGCTTCCCTCTGCCAAACTCTTTTGCTATGATGTTCAGCCTCACCTCCAACTTGGAGGTATGGAGCCAGTCTTCTATGGACTAAGATCTCTGAAACCTTGAGTCCTCAAATATAAACTTCCTCCTAAAATTGTTCTCACTGGGTCTTTTAGTCACAGCAGCAAAAATCTGATTAAAACAGTTACATATACACATTTAAAGTTTTAATATACGCTGCTAAATTGCACATCAAAAAGGTGTGTCTAGGGCTGGAGCAGTGGCTCAGCAGTTAGAGTGCTTGCCTGGCACACATGAGGACCGGGGTCTAACCTCAGTACTACATAGCAACTAAGTGTTAGAGAATCAAAGGCTAGATGAAAAAATAAATAAAGTTGATTCACTCTCTCTCTCTGTTTTTAAAGACAGAAAGGGACAGTGTATGAGAGAGAGATTCAATTTTATTTAGTTTTTCATGTGGCTTTCGTTGCTCCAACACTTAGTCATGTACATGGTGTTGGCGTTAAAACCTGCATCCTCGTGCATGCCGGGCAAGTGCTGTAACCACTGAGCCACCACTCCAGCCCCTCTTTCTCTCTATTTAAAAAAAAAAAAAAGGATTGTGTCCAGTTGGGAGTGGTGCAGGCCTGTAATCCCAGCAATTTGGGAGGCTGAGGCAGGAGGATCACAAATTCAAAGCAGCTTCAGTAACTTAACGAGGTCCTAAGCAACTCAATGAGACCCTGTCTCAAAATAAAATATACAAAGTGTTGGGGATGTAGCTCAGTGGCAATCCGCCCCCACCAAAAAAATTGTCCTTCCAACTGTGAAAAAGAGTAATCATTTCCTTTCACTTTCACCAACCTCAAATGTTAACAAACTCTAAAGCTTCGACCACAAAGAAGGATAGCTTATAACACTTAATTTTATATTTCCCTCATTAATATAGAGGCAGTTGCATATTTCTTACAGGTTTATTGGCCATTTGTATTTATTCTGTGATTGGTATGTTCTTATCTATAAAAAAAAATTCAGTTCTTAATATTACACTGCCAGGAAAGTACGAGAGAGAATTTAAATCCAAGACAACTTAACTCTGAAATCCACACTTACTGTTATACTATACAATACTATACTCCATACTATACTATGCACTCTACTACATAGCATACTATAGTATAGATCACACTATAATAATATTATGCTATACCATACCATTCTGTGCTATGCAGCCAACTTATTATCTAAGGTAAACATGCATTCCTTAAAAATATACACACTGTAAAGTTTCATCAACTTTACTAAATAACCATTATTAAGTTTAAAGGGAGGTGCCTTAGTGGAGTCATTAAGTTGCCAGTAAGGCTTATTTTTTGCTTCTTTTAAATTTCCAAAGGATGATCAGAAATAATTCTTGCATGGGAAAGAGACTTTCGTTGCTCCTCACATTTTAAATGTCCCCATAGGGAACAGACATTTCAAGGATGTTAAATAACTTAAGATGTAAGGCAGGGGCACATTTCCTGCTCAGTAAGCCTGGGAACCCATCTCCATTTCCTCAGGGTCAGGAGGCAGAGAGGCCATAGCCCTTGCAGCTCTTGTCTGCAGATGAACCCGGACGGAGCATGGGTAGGTCACAAGGCAGCAGGATGCTGGGACACAAGTCCAGGCTTCCATTCCTGACTCTGGCTGGTGAGCAGGGGAGCCTTGGATGAATTACCCGCTGGGATTTCAGTTTCCTCATTTATAGAAAGAGTGTGTTAGACTAGCTGGTTTATATAAGGTATCTCCCAGGACAAAAACGATAGAATTTTATGTTATTATAAAAACGGTGTGACTTACACTGTTACTGTTGAAAAAAGAGCACAATTTACAGGAGTATTACATATACTATATCATCTGAAGGGAAATGCAACACATTTGAAAACTCTGTATCTCTGGGTGGTAGAATTTTTTCTTCTCTGTGTTTTCCTGCCTTTTTCAATTCTATACAATGAATATGTATTATTTTTATAATCTGAAAAAATGTATTTTTAACACATTGGAAGTTGCAAGAGAACCAGAAATAGAATGAAACCACCCAAATTTTAATATAACCAGGATACTAGACCGAAGGCCCAATGTCCCACATATTATGGAATGTTTTAAGATGTCAGGGGTCAGGGTCTCGTCTGACAGATGGACTTACCAGCGACCTGGGCTGCTCAGCTGCATCCGGGGACAGTGTTTCCACAATGACTCACAGGGATGGTGCCAGCCAGGCTCGGATCACAGCCTTTTCCATTTCCAGCCCCAGAGTTGTGATGGCCTGACACTGTGGTTCTCATGGAATTCTCAAACAAGCCTGGCTTCATCATAATGACTGCCTGTTCAGGCAGCAATGGGAAGGAGGATATGACTAATGACATTTGGAGGGAATATGGGAACTAAACCAAAAATTACAGTGACTTTCTGGTGGTGACATACCGAATAGGAACAGAACTGTGTATTCACAAATCCAAGAATGTGTGGCCTGGCCAAAGGACCAGAGGCAAAAACAAACAGCAGACATCCTGATTTGTAGTTTTCAGTGATGTCTTGAGATCCAGACTGGGAGATGGGCAAGAAGCCACTTGACAGGTGGACTCCTCAGCATTGGGGGACAAACTTCCTTGGCCTGGGAATGATAGAGAGGAGACCCATCTTGGCATGAAGGACATTCCTAGTCATCCTGTAAGCACTATCCCATCACCCTCTGAACTAAAGCCATCCCCACTGCACTTTTGCCACTATCCTGATAGACTCAAATCTTATCATATTCAGTTCACAAGCTTAGCCAGTTGTGTAAAATACGCAACTCCCAGGTACTCCACTTTCCATTAATTAAAATTGGAATTCTAAGCCTGGATCCACAGACTTCCAAGTGGTCCATGAACTTAATTAAGAGTCTTATAGTAGGATGACAGAACAATTTCATATTTATTTTCCCTAATCTCAGACTTAAATGCAGCATTTTCTCCCATAAAGCACACTGGCAAGAAATTACAATAACATTAATAACACCTTGACATTGTCATGAATAGGAAGTACGGATATATTCAAATATATTAAAATCACAGTATCATTGTTACACATATTCCTAAATTTATTTATTTATGGGGGGGACTGGAGACTGAACTCAGGGGTGCTTAACCACTGAGACACATCCCTAGCCCTTTTAATTTTTTATTTTGAGACATGGTCTCGCTAAGTTGCTGAAGGGCCTCACTAAGTTGCTGAAGCTGGCTTTGAACTTGTAATTCTCCTGCCTCATCCTCCTGAGCTGCTGGGATTACAGGCATGCACCACTGCGCCCAGCCATTTCTCTGAATTTTGTTCATGCTCATTATTACTTGAAAAACTATACAATTTATTAGACTCTCTGCTAAACATTTTAGTGCATCCATTAAGAAGCACATTTATTACTATAATGCAAATTTACTTAGAAAAATATTCTGATAATTAAGTCCACTATAAGGGTTTCCTCTCCAGTCTTCTGTATTTTATTTGTACATTTCAAAATATTCTGAGATGCCATAAATAGGTTTTATAAGATAGCCAGAGGATGTGCAGTATAAAAACATTTAATAATGCTGCATTAAGATAACAATATGGTACTTACTTTTTCAACCATATTCAACATGAGGTTACATATTAGGCTTTTCTTATCATTGAAGACTCCTGGTTCCAAACAAAATGCAATAAAAGGGCTGGGATTCTGCCAATGTAACTTAAGAGCTTCACAAAGTATATGAAGCAACCATGTTCAAGACATTGCACATGAGACAATATAGGATAGTGATCCCTGAGAGATGAAGATGAACAGGTGAACCCCACAGTTGCCTAAGCACACTGCCAGAAGGGGATTTCCAGGCATCAGTGGAAGGAAGGGGACCCAGGGGGAGCTTGTTGATTTCCCTGTGATGTGGAAATGGAGCTGCAAGTCTAAGAGACTAGCTAGCGTTTGCAGGGCAGATTATCAAAGAAGAAAAAGTTGCAAAGAAAATGAACTCTGGAAATCTTCAAGGGATCCCCTGTATATCTTCAGCTAAGATGGTTCAGCACATGTATACAAGAAAACTACCCAAGGGCAAATAATAAGCACCTGAAAGAATTGGAGGGAACAACCTCAGGACCTCTTCCTTGATCAGGAAAAATCATCGGTTTTGCCTCAAGAGTAGGGGAAAAAATTAGATGCAAGCTGAATGCTATGCTGGTTCTTCCCATCAAAGCGTAACTGCAAAATCTGAATTGAAGTGGTCCAGAATATGATGTGTCTAGCACCCCAAAAGATTAAAATTCATAGCTCTGTTCTCCTGTAAAAACTTATTAGGCTTGCAAAGGAATAGGAAAATGGGACACATTGGGAGAAAAGAATTTAACTGAAGGAAACCTACTCTAAAATGACACAGGTAATATAATTAGTAGCCACATATGTAAAGTAGGTCATCATAATTGTATGTCATGTGTTCAAGAAGATAAATAGTAAGTATGATAAGTAAATACATGGTAGATATTAAATAAATGTATATCAAAATTAAAGAGATGAATACAACCGTGTCTGAGATTTAAAGTACACTGGATAGGACTAATACTGTAGAACATGGGATGGATTAGATTAGTTGCTGCAGAAGAAAAGTTTAGTGAAGATATCCAAAAGAAACACATGCAGAGAAGAAAAAAAGACCAAAAATAACAAAATCAGTGAACAGTGGATCAGTGAATGGTGGAACAACTTAAAGTGGTCTGATCTACATGAAATAGGAATCTTTGGAGAAAGAGGCACAAAAAATTTGATGAAATTGCAGACAGAGAAAAAAGATACCTATGTATAAAAAACAAAAATGAAGATTATAGATCATTTCTCATTAGAAACACTGCAAGTGAGAAGACAGAAAAATGTTTGAGTACTAAAACAACAAAAGAATACAAAGGAAAAAGCCTGTCAACACAGAATTCTTTATTGCCTATATTAAGCCTTTTTATTTTATTTTATTTATTTTAGTGGTACCGAGAATTAAACCTAGAGGTACTTTGCCACTGATCTACATCCTCAGCCCTTTATATTTAAAATTTTGAGATAAGGTCTCACTAAGTTTCCCAGGCTGGCCTCCAACTTGCGATCCTCCTTTCTCAGACTCCTCAGTTGCTGGGATACCAGTGTGTGCAACTGCACCTGACTTTCATCTTTTCTGAAATAGTTTTGGTGTTATTATATATTTAATAATTCATTAAACATTGATATATACCAATATTTCTAAAATTGATGACATTAATCAAGACATTTGTCAATGTATTTGAAAACTTTTAAATCACATTTGACTTTGTCTAGTTTTCTACTTCCTTTTTCATGAACTTATTGAGGTATAATTGACAAATAAGAATTAGACATACTTAAGGTGTAAAATGTGATTGTTTTTACATAGACATGAATTGTGAAATGATCACAATCAGGATTACATAGGCATCATCTTATATAGGTTGTGTGTGTATGTGTGTGGTCTGAACATTTAAGATCTATTAACTTAGCAAATTTCAGGTGTACAATACAGATTTATTACTTGTACTATGCCGTATATTAGATATCTAGAATTTATTCTTCCTATGTAACTGAAACTTTGTATCCCTGTACCAATATCTCCCTATTTCCTTCCCTCATGCTGAAAACTCTAGCAACCACCAATTTGCCCTCTTTTTCTATGAGTACAATTATTTTAGATTCTATACGCAAGTGAGATAATAGCGTATTTTTCTTTGTGTATGTAGTTTATTTCACATAGCACAATGTCTTTCAGGTTCATCCATGTTATTGTGAAAGACAGGATTCCTTTCATTTTTAAGACTGAATAGTATGCCATTGAGCATGTGTGTATATATGTATGTATATATATATATATATATATATAAGCGTATATACATATAATTCTATCTACAGATATAAATGCATACAATATTTTCTTTTCTTAAGAGAGAAAGGGAAAGAGGGAGAGACGGAAAAAGGATCAATTTTATTTATTTTTTCATCTGGCTTTTGTTTCTTCAACACTTAGTTATGTATATGGTGCTGGGGTTTGAACCTGGATCCTCATGCATGCTAGGCAAGCACTTGAACCTCTGAGCCACTGCTCCAACCCAATCTTTCTTTATACATTCACTTGTTGTTGGACATTTGAGTTACTTACATGTCATGATTATTCTGAGTAATTCTGTAGTGCACAAGTAAATGCAGAAATTCCTTTGATATACTGATTTTATTTCCTTTGGATATATGTATAGAAATAAGATTGCTGGATTATATGGTAGTAGATATATATATCTACTTTTAACTCTTTGAGGAACCTCCAGACTGTTTTCCATAATGGCTGTATTAATTTATACTTCCACAATGTATACAGAGCCTCTTTTCCACATCCTCACCAACTCTTATTCTCTTTCATCTTTTTGGTAATTACCATTTTAATAAGTATGAAGTGATTTCTCATGGTTTTAATATGCATTTTTGTAACGATTGGTGATGTTGGGCACCTTTTCATATACTTTGTTAACCTTTTGTGTCTTCTTTTGAGAAATATCTATTCAGGTTTTCGCCAATTTTTAAATGGTATTATTTGTCTTCTCGCTATTGAGTTGTCTGAATTCCTCAAATATTTTGTGTATGAACCCCTTAACAGAGGTATGGCTTGCAAAATTTCTTACCCATTTCATGGGCTGTTTCATTGTTTTGTTTCTGTTGCTGTGTAGAAACTTTTCAGCTTGATTCAATCCCATTTGACTATTTTTGTTTTTGTCACTTGTGCTTTTGGGGTATTAGAAAAGAAATCATGACCCAGACCAATGTTATGGAGATTTCCCTCTACACTATACATTTTTTCTAGTAGTTTTACAGTTTTGGATTTGGTGTTCAAATCTTTAATCCGTTTTGAGTTGATGTTTTGCATACAATGTGAGCTAGAGGTCCAGTTTCATGCTCTGATTGTGGATATCCAAGTTTCCCAGCATCAGTTATTGAAAAGACTATATTGTCTTCCCAATTTTTGTTCTTGGCACCTTTCTCAGAGATTTAAGTGACCATCAGTGTTTGAATTTATTTCTGCATTCTTTTTTTTTTTAGTGTACACACCTATTTTTATGCCAGCACAATACTGATTTAATTACTATAACTTTGCAGTATATTTTGAAATTAGATGATGCTTCCAGTTCTGTTTTTTTTTTTTTGCTCAAGATTACTGGGTCTTGGGGGCTGGAGCGGTGGCTCAGCGGTTTCGGTGCTTGCCTGGCAAGCACAAGGACCTGGGTTCAAACCCCAGCACCATGTACATAACTAAGTGTTGGAGCAACTAAGGCCATGTGAAAAACTAAATAAAGTTGTTTCTCACTTTCTCTGTCTCTCTCACTGTCCCTCTCTCTGAA